>JAQGAF010002148.1:0-24666 GCA_034687865.1 Kryphioiulus occultus | reverse complement strand
TAAGTCTGATCGGGTGCAAAATATACCTATCATAGGTTTCAGAGGGATACCTTACAGTGTACAACATTTTGGAAACCCATGAAATACATTGGATATAGCGGAAACCTTTCGACAACCAATAATGAAACCTTAAAGAAACCATCGTATATAGGTATCTTTTCCAAGGTAGCAAATCGTGTATACCAATAATACACCATAAAAATACCTCGATACCTACTGGATACTAGAAATTAACCAACGTTTTTGTAAGGGACCGCATTCACGTGCCATCTGAGCGCAACAGGTGCCAATCAGGAGGTAACACTAATGCAGACGTCATAGCATTTTCACACGCTCATGCCCTCATGCAGGCCAAGGAAAGCTGAACCAAAACGATAATCATGCCCTTTACCGACCCATAATGTAATCTTTCCAAATCTACAGTCTAGATCTCTATCCCCTAAATTTCCTAAACTGAACCTACGGTTCTGGATCCTTACCCACGAGTGGAATTTGGTGAGTTTGCACTCCCATGGAGCCATCGTCGTTACCACCTGAGTCAATCAGTGCGCCGGGGGGTAGCTGGGCGTGA
Source organism: Kryphioiulus occultus (assembly GCA_034687865.1). Taxonomy (NCBI): domain Eukaryota; kingdom Metazoa; phylum Arthropoda; class Diplopoda; order Julida; family Julidae; genus Kryphioiulus; species Kryphioiulus occultus. Next base: position 24,095 of record JAQGAF010002148.1, on the reverse strand, counting down.
CGGAGACCTGACATCAAACTAGTTAACATCTCAGTTGGGAAATGGCTGCGGGGGGGGGGAGGGGGGTGCGAACGCCTCATTTGCATTGAAAAACGCATTTTTTGCTCGTTTGGAGGGGGGTTGGAATGTTGCCCAACCAAAAATAAACGCACTAATCGTCCGAAGAACACAGCGCCGCCGATGACAGTTGCTGTCTTCGACCCGACCCAGAAACGTCCGAAGATGTCGTCTTCACGAATCCATTTGCGCCATCTTGGAGCACCTCAAATGTCACAAACACGCTTATCGCACTTCGTGAAAAGCCAAAAGCCAAAAACTTCTTCAAGTAGGCTGAGTTCTTGGCCGTTGCCCATGAGAGAGATCGGTTGGACATCTGGTACGACTTAAAGAGTTGCTTGTTCCAATTCGGATTTAAGATGGTGCTAAAAATGCGTTTTCGGATATGGAAAAGTTGTGTTTTCAAACTTGTATCCATTGACGAAAACAGTGACACGCTAGGACGCACGACTGCTGAGTTATTTTCAAAAAACTATTTACAGAAGATCCTTCAAACTTGCCCACCTCCCCATGTTGACCACCTACCTATGTTGACCATGTTTCAACTGACTGGACGGTCACCACATTAACTCGATGGAAGGTCCGAAGGTGGCCTCTACATGTTGACAACATGCACCTCTGAATGTTGTATGTTGACCACTTGGACTACATATATGACACAATTAGTAATTTACTCTCTGTATGTTGACCAGCACGGACTCAACATGTAAGGTCATGGATAATTAAATGTATACACAGCACGCAAAACTTATAACATTTTATAATGAATGATTCATGAATGATGAATAATTACTGTCAAATGTAGGATACATGGATTACATGCAGTTCACGGAAGTAAAATTCTGTGTCAGGACAAACCTCGTTCCATTTGTTGACTACCTCCTTATATTGACCAGTTTGAGAAAGTCACTTGGTTAGTCATGGGACGACACCATCTCTTCGTTTCCTCACTCATTATTCCCACAAACTATTGAAAATGCAAAAAATACGTCCAAGCATTTAGCCAGTTGGTATGCAATTTTTCACATTTTTACACATGAATTTTTTTTGGGTTTTTCACATGCAAAAATGTGATTTTCAATCAGCATACGTGAGTGTAAGCATTCACAAGTTACAACAGTGGTTCTCAAACTACGGGCAGCGAACCACAACGTAGGTATTTTTATTCTACAAAACTAGATCACCTATGCTGGAGTTCAGCATGCTTTTCTAAAAAATTGTATCGATGTAAATATCACTGTAAAATTCAAAAAAAAAAAACAACCAAAAATGGATTTTCATGAAATGATTTTTAATCATAATGCCTATGTAATATTCTTAGAAATACTAGTCTTCAAAAAAAACGCATTTTAATACCATTTTATGAAATTAAGGACCTGAGCATATGAATGAAGGGAACATCATCAGTTTTACGCTGGATTTCTTGTGAAATTAATTTCCAATGAATTTTTCACACGTGTTATCATTTTTTTCCCAATTAGTCATTTTTGTTTCAAAGTTTTCAAACGAGTTGTCATTTTTTCCCCCAATTATTCACATTTAAAATTATTCAAAAAATTATTCACATTTTTCAAATTTTTCACACCATCTGTCATTTTCCCCCCAATTATTCAAATTTTTTTCAAATTTTCAAACTTTTTTCACACTGGCCAGATGCCCGAACATTATTTATTATTGACAAAAACAACAGGTCTCGGAAACTACTTGAGACGGCACCACGAGTACACGATCTCGTTCCCTCACTCTATTTCCACAAACTATGGAGGATGCAAAAAAACTTTTCAGACGAGCATTTGAAAGTTCATTAATTAAAGCGGTCATTCGTACCTTGAATCACGATTTTTTTAACAAAGATGTTCACCATTGAGTTAATTAATTTTTCGGTTAATTAAACGAAGTTCACATCGATTCGACGAGCTTCGCAAATCGATATCTTTCACGGAATTCTTAGCCTGTCCACAAAGTTTCACGAAGTTTTGATTAACATTTGTGTCTTGAGAGAACCTTTGAGACATATTTCAAAGGAAGCCAACCTAACGTTGCCAAAAGAATGTTTGCAAAAAAGCCAAGAATGAAACCCCAGAAATGCTCATTTCAAATAAAACTACGTTATGTGGGTCAGGTCATTCCGTGGCTTGGAAAAAAAATGAGAAATGTTTGACAGACATTTTGCTGAATTTCCAGCACCGTCGTAAATTTCTCAAAACTGCAAAGGTGAACGTGTTCATGATGGCGATTTGCGCTAGCAAATTTGGGCATGTTATCAATAAAACGTTGAAATCGCCAAACAGGATTGTTGAATACGGTTCCAGGAATCCAGGTCTGCTCGTAATCGATTTTTATCAAAAAATTAAAACGATTCAGGCAATTAACGACAAGTGCTCGTGTTTACAATACGTTGTAAATTCAGGATTGGTTGAAGAATTGGAACAAACAGGTTTATTTAGCAAAAAGATATGTTATTGCCAAATATGTTTTATCAGTAATTCTATTACAGCGTAGATGACTTGTTTATAGTGTATGCATGTAGGCAAACTTGTGACGTATAAATAGAAGAACATTTACATTATTCACATAATGCGTGTTTCTGCAATAACATAGCTTTCATTTCTTCAAAAATTACACTAGAAATTTGAAATAAAGGTTAAATAACCGTTACTAATGCAGTTTTGGAATGTCTCATGTTATTAGACTATAATTATGCGTCCTGCTTCATAGCAAAAGCCACCCACATGGAAGAGCAATGCATTTCAAATGCATCGTGAAATATTGCAAATGCATTGGTGGTTTTTATCGCAACACGAAATACCGTACATTGGTAATGCAAGCAAAAATGCATTTCACTAATGCATTTTACAAAGCATTATAAAATATGCCGAGTTGTAAATTTCACAATGTATTTGAAATTACATACTTTAAAGTTGTGTATTGCATTGAATTGAATGAAATTGATGTATTTTTGAATTTTAAATTTTATTCCATCGCTAGTTTAATTTATGGAATATTTTAGATGTTTTTTAAAGTCAGAATTGGAATTTTTTAAAACCTTGAAATTATGAAATATAGTGAGGCTTTGACATTTTACAATGCATATGGAATATAAATTGTAAAATGCATTCTTCAACGCAAACTGATTACATTAACTAACTATACATTATACAACATTCTTCAATGCACACGAACTTAAGCTATTATCGCAGTGTGCATTACACAACACATTCTCCAAAACACAATACATCGCAATATGCATTCCATAAAGTAATACAAACGTATTTTCAAATATATTTGTCAATAGTGTGAAACTAAATTTGTCTCCATCTACAGACATTTTAAAATTTATTTTCCAATGCATGTCATGTAATGCATTTCGAAATGCATTACCATTACACGTGGGAATACACGCGCTTTTGTTTTTTTAAGTCCATACGCCTGGACTGCTATCGCCAAAATATCGATAGTTTCAACTTAAGTTAGTACCGGAAGTGGTGCAGTTTGGCAGAATGCTTTAATTTTAATAAGGAGGCGCACGTGCATGCATAATTGAAATAAGTGCAAGTCAGCGTGCAGCTGCATCAATCTGATCCTTCAAGATTTTACTCCTTTTTTAGACTGCATGTGGAGTCAATTGTTTCTTCACTTTTTTGAAGGATACTTATGATCGTTCTTTACGATGTTACTTTAATTAAAATGTCAACGGATGTGACACATTACCCCCGTTAAGGCCAGAACACGGCGGCCATCTTGTTGATTCTTTTTCGGAACGAACGCTCAGGCATGAATGATGTCAGTATCCTAAACATGGTATCGAAATTCTCGATAGCATATTAAATAGTATAAGATGGCAACATGTTAATTCCACAAAATCGTCTGAAACAATTGCGTATACTGGATCAATGTCGTTCTCCTTTCGCGATTTCAACTTGTGAAAATAAAGGAAGGAAGGAAAGTTAGTGAAAACAGAGGAAGGAAGGAAAGTTAGGGAAAATAGAGGAAGGAAGGAAAGTTAGGGAAAATAGAGGAAGGAAGGAAAGTTAGGAAAAATAGAGGAAGGAAGGAAAGTTAGGGAAAATAGAGGAAGGAAGGAAAGTTAGGGAAAATAGAGGAAGGAAGAAAAGTTTGTGAAAACAGAGAAAGGAATGAAAGTTTGCGAAAATAAAGGGATAAAGGAAATAAAAGAATGAAGGAAATTTAGCAAACGGAATGAACGAACATTTGCGGAAATAAATGGGAAAATTTATCTTTTCCAAAACCTGCGTCACCCGATGACACGTGTGAACATTGCGGGTTCAAAGGGCAAAACCCCTCGTTGACCCCGCATTTCGGAACGATGGTTAAACGTGAATGATGCGTTTGGGAATGCGTTTGCCATGTGCTCTGGGAAGAAGCTGAAACACGTGTGGGGCACTTAAGGACCCCAAAAATTACTCTTACGCGGTTCTCCTTATGGTTAACATAGAATTTCTTAACCAAACCTCGTTTAAGATTCTTGGGGGTAAATTTCGGTTATCGGGGGGTTTAGCCCCAAATAAGGTGGCTCGACGTTCTCAGCCTTGTTTGTTTTAAGACGCAGACATCTCAAGAGGGCTGTCTAAACTGCCGTTAAAAATTCAGCAAGGAAATTTATGGAACCCGACTGCTCGTGGGGGGTACCATGTGGATACCCCTTCAAACGAAATTCCCGAATTTTGTCAACATTAAAACTCAGATTCTGGTGAAATTCCTTACGTACATTAGATTCCCACGTGTAGTGGTAATGCAGTTGCAAATGCACTATAAGACATGAATTGGAAAATTCATTTTAAAATGTCTGTAGATTGAGACAAATTTAGATTCAAACTGTATTGACAAATATATTTGAATATGCATTTCCGAATGCATTTTAAAATGTGTTTTAAGCAGTTAGTAAAGCATTATGGAATGCATATTGCGATGTATTATGTGTTGGAGAATGTTTTGTGTAATACACGCTGTAATGTAGTTCGGTCGCATTGAAGAATATGTTGTGTAATGTATAGTTAATATATTCTGTTTGCATTGAAGAATGCATTTTACAATATATATCCCATGCATTGTAAAATGTCAAAAGCCTCGCTATATTTCATAATTTCAAGGTTTAAAAATATCCCAATACTGTATTTAAAAAACATTAAAATATTCAATAAATAAATAAGAACTGGCAGTGAAATAAAGTTTAAAATTCAAAAGTACATCAATTTCATTCAATTCAATGCAGCACACAACATTTTTAAGTACTTTCAAATACATTGTGAAACACACAAGACAGTATATTTCATAATGCATTGTAAAATGCATTAGTGAAATTCATTTTTGCTTACATTAGCAAATGTTTTTCGTGTTGTGGTAAAAACGATCAATGCATTTGCAATATATTATGCAATTCGTAATGCATTTCACAATGCATTTTAAGTGCACTTCTTTTCCATGGGGGTTGCTCACTCTAATGTCTCATCTCATTTTTTAAGAACTGTTCCAAAGTCATCTGAAATAATTTCCGATTGACGAATTTCAGCTGAGGCCCCAATGGGACCACATGCCATCATCATGAACCACTTTCTATTGGCTAGACACCCAAAAATACCGTAGTAAAGTCACTTAAAAGGGGATTTAGACGTCATCGACAATAAAACATCATCACTGTCTCCATCTGTCTCTAAACCTGCACTAATCTGTACGTTGCTCCAAAAATAATTTATTAGCCTCTGACACACATTTCATCCAAATTAATGCAGATGCTCCTTTTGACGAATTCTTAAAAAAAAACTTCAAACCAAACATGAATAACAGCATGCGGACATTATCTACAAAATCTGTTTTAAAAATAAACTCGACATGCTTATCTTCTCTTCATGATTTTCATAAGCCAAGAATGAAGTACAAAATTCTCAGAAAAACCCCAGATGTCACAATTCGTTAAGAAAACTGCCTAAAACAACTTCGTAAGACTAATCTGATCGTCTTCGATAGCCAAATAAGGTAACTCAGGTATAAGGTTAATTGCATGCAACGCACCTATAGGCGGAAAATTATCCAAATTCGTGTACAGTACATTTTATCAACAAAAACGAACGATGCATGTCAAAAACACCTATTGCGCTTTGCATTTACATATAAGATTTAAACACTGCATACATGTACATGTACGTGTTACCATTATTAGAAGAATGTCTCAAATGGCATTACTTGGTCATTTAAAGTAAATAGGCCAGAACATGCACAGCATGGGTTCATTATGCGTTTATCTGCGATCCCTGCAAATATGTTTTTCCATCCTAATTTCTTTGTAGAGATACGCATAATTATTTTTGCTTAGCCTTTAACAACATGCATGCAGAAACACGTTTCTAGTTTGATTTTAAAAGCGAGTTATTAATGAATAGGTAATTCAAAATGGTCTTAATTCTTGCAAAAATAATTTGGGCTTCAAAATCAAAGACTTTCATTTTAACCAAATTTCACCATCAGTTGCATTATTTATCTAACCCCATGCACCTAAGATGACCTAATACAACGCACCATAATGCACCTAAGATGACCTAAAACAATGCACCATAATGCACCTAAGATTACATAATACAATGTATTTTGTCATCTTAGGTGCATGGGGTTAGCCAAATAATACCAGCGATGGTGAAAGTGATGGGGTGGGTTGGTCAAATGATGAAGTTATTATTGCCGTTTTATAAAGCATTTGGCTTTAAATCTACATGTTCAGTTTTGGGAAAAAAATATAATAATATGCCCTTAAAGAATTCCCTACGTTGTGACTTAAATACCAGAACATTAAGGGCAATTAATAAATACCACAACTTTTAAGTAACATATTTTTTAGTAACATATATAACCATTGTTTTAAACCTTGAAATTATAAAATAGTCAGGCATTTGACATTTTACAATGAAAGTCATAAAATGTAAAATGCATTGTTCAATGCAAACAATACTTTACACTATGCATTGCACAACATATTCTACAACTCACACGAACTAAGCTTACATAACAATGTGCATTACACAATACATTTTCCAAACACACAATACATCGCAATATGCATTCAATAATGCATTACAAACTGCTTAAAACACATTTTAATATGCATTTTCAAATATATTTGTCAATAATTCGTGTACAGTTTTTTGTCTCAATCTACAGACATTTTAAAATGTATTTTGCAATGAATGTCTTATAATGCTATTTTAGTACAGTGCTCAAAGGGGTCAAGGCGACAAAAATAAGCGGGATACCATAGATGAACGTACCCAATTTGATATTTGGCGAACAGCAAATCATATCTTCAAATTAACAAAACTCAGCGTTGGCACCGTCAATTGTTGAGTACCATATTTTATTTGGTTACCACGCCCGAAATCCATTGTGCCTGTTCCCAATTTCGCCATTTTGCTCGTTAATTTAACCGGCTTCGTCATCGTTATTTGTTCGGAAGCCCAAAGGCTTGTTTACCACTCGCCTTCGCCTGTTTACCAAACAGTTAACCGAGGGTTAGGAGATCACTCCATTTACGCTCTTATTGTTGATTCACTCGATTCCCAGCGGCTCACAATTTAACACCAATTAGCAATTTGCCTAATTTGAATATCGAAAACTGTTTACCCCCCCACGAAAGGGGCATCGACTTAAAGCCATTGGTGCGAAACGAAACATTCCCAAAAGCTTGGAATTTTCGTACCAGATCTACACCCTTATTACAGGGTACATGTGCAGTAGAACCTCTGTAAGTTGACCACCCAAATGACTGTCGCGAACTGGTCAACATAAGGAGTTGGTCAACATATGGAACGAGGCTTATACTGATACAGGATTTTTATTCCGTGAACTGCATGTATTTACAGGTTACAGTAATCATTCATCATTCACGAATAATCTTATCAAAATGTTCATAATACAGTACCAGTATTGCTAATGTGCAGCAAATTTATCCAGCAATTACATGTACTGTACAGTAGGGTTACTGAAAGGGTTCAAAATTAACTCTTGTACCTCTACAGCTACTGTTCAGTGGTGTACAGTATAAGTTTTGTAAGCAGCAAATTAATTTAATCATCCATGACTTTACATGTTGAGACCATGCTGGTCAACATACAGAGTAAATTTCTATTGTGTGTCGTAGTATGAGTGGTATAGTGGAATTATTTGGGATTGAAAAACTTGAATAAAAATCGCTAAAAATTAAAATGCAGCGTTAATTGTAAACACATATATGTATACTGAAAATGACAATGTTAAGGTGTTAACATTAAATAAAGTGGCAAATTTCTAGTTATGCTATATATATACTTGAACTTATACACAGTTGATACATGTATCATCAACTACAATGTATACACAGCTAGCAAAATACCATCGATTTGTTGCGAAGGGTTTCTTAATAAAATTTACAAAGTTATTCAAGTTTTAAAGTTAACTACTGTACAGGTACGTTAACTCCAGAATGTTCCAATTTCTAAAAAAATCTAGAAGTAATCTATAAAATGATTTTTTTAAATAGAGCCTTCATGTATCCATTACATTTTCTGGGCTCAATAGGGTATTTTTATATTAACAATTTAAATTTTAATTTTTATTATAAAATAATTCAATAACACATGGCAGTGGCTTGCTATACCGTTAGACATTTTCCGATATGCATTTAATGAAGTTGCACGAAAACAAAATTAATTAACTATTTAGTACATTTCGAAGTTAATGACAAAGTGTTTAAAACTTTTCTGGGAACTATAATTGACTTGCAAGCGTAAAGCTCAATAGAGGTTAAAGGCAAACATGTTTTAAAGTGTAAATTATGTTTATTTTACGCAATCATGAGATTTGCACAACAATTTGGGCAATTTACAATTTCCAAGGGGAAACGATTGGGATTTCATGTGCATTGATCTTGAGATATGAACTCCCTGTAACTAACTGTAAACCAGCAACGATCAATACTTGAATAAAATATTTGCCATTCAAATAATATTTGATTTGTAAATAAAAATCATTCGTACAGTTAATCGCGACATTTTCGGATTGTGTTATTAACCCCATCTATTTCTATTAAATAAGCGGGCGAAACTTAGGTTTTATTACAAGGTTCATACCAAATTCTTCAACTCAATTTCCCTGACTTTCCCTGACCAAATCTGATTAATTTTCCTGACATCAAGTAAAAAATGTCACGTGTAATTAAAATTAACTATCTGCAACACTACAATTAACTACATGTATAATTTTTTGTATTTTTCTGTCAGGATGAAATTCTGTTGAATTTCCCCGACTTTCCCAGATTTTTCAGACGCCTTTTGGAAAATTTCCAGACAATTTCAAGAAACAATTTTTACAGATTTGATCCGAGCAAATACATGTATACCATATGGCGGAAAATTTAGAAATTCTACATCTGATCACGAAATGATGGAATTGGCCCACAATTTTGTAAGAAGAAATAATAATAATTAAGAGACTGCCATAGGCGAAAGTTTTGAAAAAATACAAGAAATATTGGATTTTTAGGAGATTTTAAGGGTAACGCCGTAGGCGGAATTTTTGTTAACATAAAATTATTTTTGTTAATAAAAATAATTTTTGGTGAATTTTTGGAATAGTTTTTGGTGAATTTTTCATAAGGAAAATTAATGATAGGCCTAATGATAAGAAATGATGATGGAAACGCCGTAGCCGAAATTTTTATAAAAAGTAGATGACAAATACAGCTTTTCTAATGCAGTTGTGCCATCACAAATTTGCAGACATTATGAATTTCTCTGACTTCCACCTGAATTTCCCTGACTTAATTGTCAAAATGTCAAGATTTCCCTGACTTTCCCTGAAGGTATGAACCCTGTAACCCTTTAACAACCCAGCAAGCTGGCAAAAACACAAATCAGCATCAAATTTAATTCAGACTCATCATTAACCGCTACGGTAGTGGCTTAATTAGGCTCATATTTTAAGCATGCCCGACTGCGTTAACATGCTACCCAAAAAACTAACAACACCCATGAGGGCAAGGGTCAGCCCATAACTGTACAACTTAATCAGGTCACTAATTAATATTTTAATTATTCCTCGATTAAGCCTTAGGCTGATGCACAGAGGAAGATGTCACAGCTCCTATTAATGAGCACAAACAACAACGTTGCCCTTTGGGAACAACAGAGTTCAGACATAAAACTGTTAATTAAACCAGTCAACACTTGATGTAATCGGCGGTCAAGGCCGGAAGCCACTGGAAACCGGAAGTTAGACCACCTGAGGCCTAATTAGCAGCTTAGCGATTGCACGCATGCATGTGCAGTTTATTCAAATCAGAAATTTACGAATACTGACATTCTCCAATTCCATTTCAAGGACAAATGAGAAACCGAAATCATACACGGCTTGAAATACTGTCAAGCTCAACGAATACTGACAGTAATACTGATCGCGTAATTGGCGCAGTACTGATGGATTGATGTGACGTTTCATTCGCGTTATTGGCGATTATCCGAATGTTTGGAATGCTTACTGTCAGTGTTGGCAATTGATATTGCTACGAATACTGACATGCAGTTTAAATGAAAAAATCATGTCCCCCAATACCGAGGACATACCGAAGAAAAACGCGATAATAAAAAACTTGGTAAATAAACGTGGTGACCTACCACGTTGTAGAAAACTTTACCATGTTTCTGTTCACGGTAAATATTACCGAGTTTTCCTTTACCATATGTCCATTACCGAGTGGGAAACTCGGAGCAACACGTCATTGCGGCATTCGCCATTATCTAGTTGTAAAACTACATTTTCGTTCGATATGTCCTCAGTATACAGCATGTCCTCGGAACTAGACAATTGTTTATCAGAAGCTGCATTATACCATGAAATCGCTTCTTATCAAATGCTGAATGCAAATGTCTCAAGTTGACCAGACTTTGACACGTAACATAACATGTTTAAAACGTGATTTTAAATAGATGATTGCGTTTTCTGCAGTGGATTGTGGGAGAAGGTACTGACAACAGTGTAGAAAACTTTACCACGTTCCTGGCCCCGGTAAATATTACCGTACCGAGTGTGAGACGCACAGCAACATGTCATTGCGATTTTCGCCATTATCTAGTTTGTAAAACTAGATTTTCGCTTCAAATCGTTTGGTATATCCTCAAAATAAAGCACACGTAGAAAACTCGGAACCTGACCATAGTTTGTCAGTATCTGACATTACCATGAAATTTCTTGTCAAATTAATGTCAAATGTCTTTAGTTGACCTGACTAATATTTGATAAAATATACCATAACGTAACATGAAATGTTTAAAACGTGATTTTAAACAGATTATTACGAATGGAGGCGTAAACGTACACAAATTATGCGAGCAATTAACAAATACCTATTTTCCGAAAATGAACCAATAAACGTGCAAACTGAATGTAATATCAATACAAGCGCCTTTTCCCTTCTTCACTTATCACAATAAAATATAAAAAAAACTAACTTACAGAGGCGTGGGGTCCGTGGGTCCGGGGAGGCAAAACGCGTTTTGGTCACAACATTAAATCCACTGGATACGAGTTAATCCGGTCCGCTAATAAATCCAGCGTCGAATCTTCGTTAGGTCCGAACACGGGTCAAAGTTCGTGCAACTTTTTGGCAAAATTCGGCCAATTCGAACGGGTCGAAACGTGGAGCAAGTTGACGCACCGAACCTTCCCTGAACACAGCCACGGACTGAATGAAGGCCACGCAATCTCGCCTCATCCGGGCATCGCCCCCGCCACTCGCCTATGCATTTTTCCCAACTTGAAAACCCCTTTTTTGCCACTAGGCTCCACGTGGGTTTGTTTTTCGCTGGCTGGTTTTTTACACCAGTGCCCAGGTAGCCAGGTAGCCAGGATGACGTCACTGCGACCGTCCTAACCTAAACGTTATCAAATCTCGGTTGGTATTTTATAGTCGAGAAAAGTTAGTTTGTAAAAGTCAATAAAGATCACGCTGCAACGTTTTGTAAAAATCGCTGTGTAAATGCAGGAAAGTTGTCACGGTGAACAAAACCGTTTTAATAGGTTCAACAATGTTCATTTTGTTCGGATTAGGACTGCTTTGATTATTCTGAAGGTCAAATACGAAATCACACTTCCCAGGAATGGAATTTTCGATCACCATGCCCAATTACAGCTCTGATTGCCAAAATGTTTGGCTTTGAGGACGTTCAAGTTCGAGTATTGTGTAATCACAAAATCGTTGTCCATCGTCATCGATTTTAGAACTCCCACACATGTGACCTACAGCTTAGAGTCATTCATATCAAAATTTCAACAAAAATAATGGATTTTGCGACACACAAGCACATTTTCAAGAAAAAGAAAAACAAACAAACAATAAACTGGGTGACAAATTGTAGTTTGTAACCCATTACTCACAGTTTTATGACACAAAATGATAACTCATAATTTGGCTCCCCCTACCCCACCTGTGCCCTGTCAATCATTCGTCATCATTTGGCCAAGCTGATGACATACAGTACATGTACTAGTACATGTACTGTAATATGAACGACCCCTTTTTGACATTCTTATACTCAAGACACACGAAACGAAAATCTAGGTTTATAAACCAGAAAATGGCGGAAACCGCGATGACGTGTTTGCTGTGTATTTCCCACTCGGTAAGGGAATACTCGGTAATATGTACCGTAATCCAGGAACACGGTAACTGTGTTGCAGTGTTGCCATTGCGTTTTTCCTATAGCACTCCATATGAATTTCCCATGACGTGGTGCATCCTTTAACATATTGTCGGTATTTGTTGGTATTGACAGTATTATTACCTGTGCAGGGCCTGCACAAATCTCTCACCATTGATTATCGCTGTAGGATCTACAGCACATGGAACATACACTACACACCATGTATACAGTGTACATGTAACTTCGAGTACCACACAATCCATTGCCAAAACCGTCAAAGCAGTCTGTTCACCTATTTAATTACCAACGTGACGTCACTGGTTAATAATTTTATCTACCAAGTTTTTTAACTATCGCGTTTTTCCTTGGTATATCTTGAGTATTAGAGATGGAAATTTTGTTTCGACCTTCAGCATTCAGATTCATTGACGAATGAATCGTATTGAAAAATTGCACGTATAATTCTAAATTGACGCAATTCAAAAATGTACCGTCAGTTTCCGGTTTATGGCAGTATTACTTAAGCGAAATGAACGATTTCTCATCATCAGAAAAAAATGTCTTGGAACCACATACAGTGTACATGTACATTAGTTTCTCTAGTATTGTCTAGTACAAGTACTGTACATGCACAGTATGTTACGAAGGAAATAATGGTGCTCTATCACAAAACGATTTGATAGGTTTTATAAACCTATCAAATCGTTGTAACTTTCCCTCGTGTAACTTTAACAGTACATGTGCGAAATGGTGATTTCAAACACCCATTATTAACTAAAGTCATTGAAGGTTATTTTGTTGAAAATGGTGATGTTTAGGCTTATCCCAAACCGCGTTTGTCAATATCACGTCATTCCAGGACTTCATTCGGGCATTGTTCACCTCATGACGTCATGTTTCTCACGCGAACCTCGTGCATGTAGCGTAGAGACGTCACTAAAAAACCTTTTTCAATTCCAGTGAGAAAAAATGCAACCAAAAATTCGGCAAGATATCAAGAAGGCTGGTGCGTCCTGTCGAAATGCTCAACCTGGTCAAGTATCGAAGTGAATTAACGCTTCCGGTCCGAATTAGTTTGTTTTCCCCTCTGATTATCAGTCGTTAGCCATTCAGCGCTAATTGCGATTTTTTCCAATTGCGAGTTTTGACACCGAGACGCTCGTTTACCGATCAGGTGTCGCTTTTATAGATTTTATAGCCGGCAGCCAATCTTTTTCCAATAAAACAACGCCTGCAAGAAGAATGTGGGAAACTTGAAAACTGGTTGGGTTGACGATAACTATCTGCTCCCAACTTGGATTTCGAACGCGTATAAATTAATAGCAAATTAAGCCAGGTGCTTAAAGCGAGAACGCAACCAGGCGTGAAAGCGTGAACAGCCCGTTCAACTCACTCAAATTTGCTTCAGGGCCGCCAGGGGCTCTGCCAACGCAACCATGATTTGTTTTCCATAAAGTGCCAAACAATCAAATTTAATGGCAAACTTAGTGCTTGGATTTTAAAAGTACAAATAGAGCGTTTAAAGCTTAGGGTATAAAAAACCCCTGCTAACTCAAACTTAATACAGTACATGTACATTAGCTGTTCCAAAGAGGATAAATGACCGACCACTTTAAGTTTCCAAACTAAGCATAATATTTTGAAAGCAAGTTGAAACGTGAAACGCTTCAAATTACATGTACATGTGTGTACAGGATGTCTACTGGCTTTAATATTGCAGATTCCATGACATTTTCATTACTTCAAAAAATATTTCCATGATATTCCATTCCATGTCATCAAACTTTTCCGATTATCAGAAACACTCTCTACCACAGTGATGACATGATTATTAGTGAATCATGTCGTTCAATGTTCTTTTGAAAGCAATTCCATGACTTTTTCATGACTTTAACACATTTCCATGACTATTAGGATCTGGGGCCATTCAAGTTTTATGTCATCACAAAATAGCGATTTTCAGAAACATTCTCTGCCACAGTGACCATATGATTATTGGCCAAAGAAACGCTGTACGCGAATTTTTTTACGAAAACAGGTAACAAATGAAGGACTTAAACCCAATTTTTTTTAATTTTGGAAATCAATGAAAAGACAAAAGTTCCATTACCCAATTGTAAATTATGACTTTTCCATGACTTCCATGACCTGAATCTCATTTCGCGACTTTTCCATAACTTCCATGACCGGTAGGCACCCTGAAATAGTATGAACTGATCTGTCATATTGGGGTTTTCATTAATTGTGCAAATGGCAACTTCACCAAAAAACCACGATATACGACATAATCGATGTATGAAATACCTTCTGGATTAAAATTATAATTAAAAGTTAGGAAATCATCATAACATTTTGAATTTTTTCAAACTTTCCCTTACTTTCTGGGGTTTCAAAGTCTGCTGGTAATTTCATGACTTTTACATGACTTCCATGACCGGTAGACACCCTGTTCGATTAAAAACCAGAGGTACATGTATTTCGCTATTGTCCTTACTCAGTTTTACCCACAATTCAATTTAATTCCCACTGTCAACATTGAAATGCCATGGGAAGGGAGGTGAAATTCATACAGTCAATTTATTAGGTGGTTACCACCTCGTATGGGTGGTCACCAACTGCTAAACTGAAGTTCTGAAAGACCTTCATGTACCTTCTGTTTCTGGAAGTGCATTCCAACGTCGAAAAGCAAATAAAAAAGTAGGACCAATAAGTACTCGTTAATAAATTGGTTGGATTTCACTCCCCTACCACATGACTACCAGTACCCAGTAGTGCACTGATTTATCACTTTGCAGACTTCTGCTACTGTGTAAAAAAAACCTCATTTTCAATCAACTATATGTATTTCCTCAAGTATTCGCATGATCTCACAAACAAACAGCTTATTTCCGTATCTATCCTTTCAAAAACAAGTTATTTTCCAAATTCCTTCACGTTTTTACAGTATCCGATTTCTGATCATATCCACATGCAGAATCGATTTATTTGTATAAGACTAATGATATTTAGGTAAGGCTATCAACTACTTTGAAATTATACTTAACGATTGCATAATGGCAGGTATACTTACTTCACACTTGACTTAATGGATGTTAATCTATTATATTATATATGTAATTTAATAATAACAAATGTAACAATTAATGGATTTTAAACTATTTTTTATGACTGCACTTTAATAATAACAAATGTGTAATTACGATTAGCATACACAAGTTTTTTTTAAAAAACTTCGTTGCTAAGAGTGTACATGTATATGCATAAACAAATTTCCCAAACCACTATTTGTTGCTTACTATAATGTACATAAACAGGAGACGAAACAAAATTTCATAAAGAAACAGTAAATTTAGATTAGTTTTATAAATTGATAATTTCATTATTAATTTCTTCCACAGAACTGCTAGCCATCTCTTGACTTTCGTATTAACCAATAACAAATCATGTAAAATGTATGGTTGAGTTTTCAAATTTCCCTGACTTTTTCACAGTAAATCCATTTCCCGTGACTTTTTCACAGTAAATCCATTTTCCATGAAATTTTCACTGTAAATCCATTTTTCATGACTATTTCACAGTAACTCCATTTTCCCTGACTTTTTCACAGTAACTCCATTTTCCCTGACTGTTTCACAGTAACTCCATTTTCCCGGACATTTCCAACTTCTCCTGGTTTTCCAGATCTGGCGAAACCCTGTAATAAGCCGCAGAAACAGTACAGGTGGCTTCACCTTTTCAACAGGGATGTTCCATAAAAGCGGATTGGATTTTGCAACGAAGAATGATGCCATGACCAAAAAGTGTTTTTTTTTTGGATTTTTGGACTTTGCAACGTTGCTTGTGTGTGGTCAATCAGGGGGTGTGCGAGCACCCGTTCTATAAATCTTGGGAACAGGAATGTCCAATTTGACCGAGTGAAAACATGCAAGAATTCGGTGGCAACGTTCTGTTTGGGCATCCGAAAAATCATCCTCGCTCGTAGGGGTCAAGTGACTTGACCTTTCGTTTTATTGTTGAACATGTAAACGGGTTTTCCCGTCGACGGAGGCGAGATTGATAGCCGAAATGTCGGATTTTGCAGGAAAAAAACACAAAAGATGTAACAGAAAAACTTTGGTGAATATTGGAAAATGGACAATGCACGTCCAAAAACTAAACAAAATGGCCGTAACAGGTGCGGACCTGCGGGTGGGGTTAATTTTCGCGGTTAACTGTCTCGTAAATTTATTCAGAGATCAAGACTAGTTTCCTCGAGCCATTAAGGTTTAATGCGAAATCGCAACGGGATCGAGAATTCGACATTCCTGGAAAACGACAATGGAGGTCACGACCTTTACATCGCGTTTGCCTTGTTTGGCTGGGAAGATCAGTCGGGTTAAGAAGGTCATTGTGAAAAAGCATCGGAAAATTTGCATGGAAAATAGCATTATGAGCAAGTTACACGTTGTGAGTTTCTTCATGCAGTGTGTGGATTGATAGTACATGTGCGTG
Organism: Kryphioiulus occultus; assembly: GCA_034687865.1. NCBI lineage: Eukaryota > Metazoa > Arthropoda > Diplopoda > Julida > Julidae > Kryphioiulus > Kryphioiulus occultus. Next base: position 6,867 of record JAQGAF010002148.1, on the reverse strand, counting down.
TGGGAAAACTTTGGTGCATGGAAGCTTTGTTGTTTGATTTCGAGTACAAGAACACCCTGTTCATTACATTTTTTTTATCAAAAAAGCAAAACATTTCATGCACACATATCAGTATTTTGAAAAGGGGCATTCAAAAATAATTTTTAAATATCATGTCATCACTTTTTCGTGATTTTCAGACACCCTCCTCCATGTCAGGCTGATTGTCAACTCAAGAACAGTACATGTAATTTGAAATTTTCTGCACAAGTTGACTTTCAAAAACACATTACTCACCCTGACAACACCTTAGACAAAAGTGTGACATAGTCACTCCATCTTTATTTACAGAACATGTAATGTAGCAAACGTCGGCAGCTCGGGCTGAATAGATTCATTTTAATAAGCAGTTACAAAAATGAGGACAGTGAAAGCAACCCAATTTTAGCAACCAATTGCAAAAACTATAGGATCAGCTCTGTTTCATACATGTATCTTTCTTATACTGTTCATGTAACTTGTGTTTATCCTTAGCATATGCGAGTCTTTTCAAATAAAAATAAGTTTTTAGATTTATTGTGACATCCTGTATAAGATTTAAAATATACTCCATACTATTTAAAAATGATTGGTAATGGTGAGTTCAATTGTTAGTTTTTTAGTTTACTTCGACTTTGTTAGATTTAGAACATTTGAAAAAGTCATTTCTGGAGTTTGCGTTGCCAAATTTGGATCCAATTTGGATCCAGAAATGACTTCTCCTATACTACTCATGTAGTCGTTAATTGACCAAAACGTTTCCGAATTGAGCAAACATTTTATATATTAACTTTTATACAAACTTTTTATATTATCAACAACCAATAATGAAACCTTAAAGAAGCCTATAATAAGTCTCCCTTAGATGATTGTAAATTTTGTATACCAACATTTCACCTTGACACCTACCGTATTCTAGAAATTGCTAGAAGAAACTGGATACTAGAATATTTTATTTTTAAAGTTGCTAGCAGGTAGGTTTCCATTTTTTTGTATTTTTTGGTATCAGAAACATGTTTCAGCAGTCATCAAATAAGTCTGATCGGGTGCAAAACATACCTAATTGGAAATGTATGAAATACATTGGTTATAAAGTAAACCTTTCAACAACCAATAAGTAAACTTTAAAGAAGCCTATCGTAAGTTCCTTTTACAAGGTTGTAAATTTTGTAAACCAACATTACACCATAAAAATAACTTAATACCTACTGGATACTAGAAATTAACTAAAATTATATTTAACATTTATGTAAGGCAATACTTGAACGTCCCAAAAAAAAACATCTGATGGAACCAACGAGACGATAGCGGTCGTTAATGGCAGGTACCATTGAATATTTTTTGTTAAATTAACCCGTGTACATGTAATGCTGTCGGTGTACATGTATATTTGCAACAATGTTTCTAAAACCTGGGGATATCGGACCTTCTCCAGCCAGCACCCAGTATATTTTTCGGATATCCCACTCGTTTAATTGCCGTTTTAATTAAGCAGAATTCTGCTTCGTCCGTACCCACTTGGTCAGTTCTGGTCATTTTTTACGACGGTCGTGGTCGCAAGCTCGTAAATCCAGCATAATTTTGGATGTTGTCGCAATTAAAACTAAGTCCCGCAACACCCTCACCATGGCGAAATATGTCGTCCCCCAGCAGCGAGTAAATAAAAAACAAATAAATACAAAAGGTGATAATGAGAGCCGCAATCAACAAAGACATGGTCGGATTTTCTGAGTTTTTTGAACGGGTCACCCAGTCGTACAACGTAAGTTGACAGCGCCTTGCGTGTTAAACCAACGGCAGATCCTGTAAACTTAGGATGGCCGCGGTGGGCAGCATTAAACTTTTATGGGCATAGGGATGACAATGGCTGAGCGCCAAACGTTTGGCTAGTACCAGACGGTCGTTACTGTCAAATGAAAGATTTGCAGATAGGACAAGAGATCTAGCAGTTCTGGGGAGACGAGAGGAACACACGATGCCATTGCCAAAAATACCGAAATGATTTGGGAGATCAGATAATCCAAAGCAGGCATTTTAAAACAATGGGGCAAGGAGATGTACATGTACATGTAGCAACGAATGCAATGTTTGGATCCATTTTATTCATCTATCTGTCGCGTTGAAATTTCAAACATTCTGGCAATGGGAACTGTTGCTGCATTGGAGCTTAGATCAACCATCTTTAAATGTTTAAAAGTTTAAGCACATGATACTGCATAGTTGGTGAAAATTTTCCTATGTCCTGTATTGATGACAGTTTGCGAAGTGTTCTTTACACACCAGACAGCTCGAGTATTTGTATAATCTTAAGTAACAATTACCCGAGAAGCACTTGTCCATTGCATAAACGGTGAATTTTGATTCAATGGTTTATGGATTGGTCAGGGATGGTAATTGGTTAATTTGTAACATATAATCAACATTTAATAAACGTTGTTTTGAATTTACAGCAATTCATTAATATTTTGGTAAAAGTGAGTACATATGTGATTTAATTTGAGAATTATTACCCTTAATTTTGACACAATTATAATTGGACCAATAATAAACATGTATTAAACAGTTTAATATGCTGATGATAACCTGAACAATCGTAGTTGCTTTTTTGAATGCTCTATGGACAGGCCATGTGACGTTTCTTGGATTTTCCATTTTAATATTTCTTTTGTTTGTTAAAAATTATACCAGTGTCCAATTGCATCGTGGTGAATGATAAATAAATGCCATTTTAATGACTAATTTGCAATTTAATAGCTACAATAAATGGCATATTATCGGCTACAAAGCTAAAAAATGTAATAGCTTAAATTGGTTGGATAAATGTTGTTTATAAACCAAAATTCAACGTGTTTTCAGCGTGCAATATGTAGCTTTTCCATATTAACATCTAGAAGCTGTGTTGACAGTCAACGTTTAAAAGCTGTATTTATTTTTGGTGGAAAATTGGCTTTGTGGTACTTGGTTAACCAATGGCTTGCTTTGATCTATACATGTACAGAATGTACTTCTTCAATTTCTGGGAGTAATGCTTTTCAAGAAAGTGTCAATATAAAGCAATTCAAGTGTAGATGGAAAATGTTAATGCAATTAACTAATTGGTTTTGCATTAACTAAAACAAAGACACACGTCTAAAGCCTTGTCCACATGTAGGAAACATTTCCTTGAAACGCGGTTTCTGGAAACATTTCCTCAAACTGTTTCCACATTTCTGCCAAGGAAACATACTGGAGAAAAAAGGCGCCTCACAAGTTTCCTTGCTAGAAATGAGCAAACTTCTCGAAGAATCTGTTTGGAAACGTTTCCGAAGTGTGGACAAGGTTTAACATACATTTTACATTTACTATTGAATCTTGGAACATTATATGGCTTTGTACGTGTATTTCCAGATTTTGAAAAAGTTGCATTTTGGAATACCGGAAAGATTTTATGAACACCTTTCATGTATATAACTTAGTATAATTTATTGGGTAATCTATAAGTAATGATCAATTGTATTTCGATATGTTGTTCGATCAAATACTTACAGTATTAGGTTTCGAATGCTGGTTTGTTAACACCCATGTGCTTGGAATTGTCAGCATTCCCCTTAAGTACAAAATTGCGTTGGAAAGCAAAACTGGAATAATGATGTCAAGTATTAAAAAACTTTAAAGAAGCATGCTCATAAAGAAAAGCAGATCAAGAAATTTGCAAACAAATGAGAAATTATTAGCCAACTGGGAGTTTCCTCCAAGTCTCCTAACTTTATGGGGGAGTTAAAAGCAAATATTTGCAATTTTAAAATTCTCTGAGACAATAACTTGTATCAATATCTTTCTGAAAGTCATCTGAAACGCAAGACGGAAGAAAGCTATCAAAGTAACGCATTTTCATATAAAATACTGCATCGTTTTACCGTCACCGTTTTTAGATAAAAAATAACAGCTCACAATTTTGAAAACAAAAACATTTTGACTAATAACGGCTTAGTAATGATTAGTTTTCTGGAAAAGAGTACCTACAAATTCACGATTGGCTTTCCATGAAATTGATAACAGGGATACCTTTTTCATCATCAAGATTTATGGTTAACAAGTAAGTGATTTCCAAGCTTTTTACAATAAAAAATTCAGCAATGGGAAAGGGATAAGTGGATACTAATTTCTAATTTCTGAGCCAGGCTAAATTCAAAACGGTTGCTCTCTTGGACAACACAAAACTGCACTTCACTGAACACAGGGTTAGAGGCCATCGACGGGTTTTCCCCATCCAAGTATGACGTCACCATAATGTGGACAATTCACAAACGGTTAGGGAGATATGTAGAAGATAACGCATTAATTGCTATAGAAATCGATTGAATTACGACAAAGTACCAAAAGGGAAAAGCATCCTGTATGTAAACAACATTGTTAACATTCTGAAATGTTACGAGGCAGCTTTGGATGCTGCTGAGAAGGGAGTAAAAACATGGCGTCATCCTTATACAAATGGAGCAAAACTTCAAAATGTCGGAGGACTTACCAACAAAAAACAGGTGAAAATTAATTCAGTTAAAAAAAAATTAAGTACACCACAAATTAACTTATGAGGGACTAGAGCTAGACGTCTTCTGATTCATACTACGATAGATCCACATCAATTTTTAGAAAGCTAACCCTATTAAGACTTTCGAGCTTGACATATTTTTATTTTCTGTAAATACCTTAAATCCTCTTCTTAAATTTTATGGCCAAACAAGTGTTATTGAGAAACTAGTTTTTATATAAATTATTCTGTATTGCGAACAATGCATTCACTTACTCAACAATTTTCCTTTTTTAATTTACATAACATAGTATTTCATTTGTATTAAATACTTAATTTATATTTGTGACAATTTGACGTTTATAGTAACTTTCAAAAACTCTTCACTTTTTGGGTTTTTACTACGAGTCATTTGTTTTATTTATTAAATTCCTCCAACCATGATTTTCCAAAAGGTTCCTCGTTGTCAGCTTTATGTAAAAAGGAGAATTTAAAAATTGAAGGAATTTAATGATAAAATAAAAGTGCAGATCCCGTACTAGAAAAGGTGTACAAGGTTCTAATTCGCCATGACGTATACTACATTTTCTTAACAGGTCTTAATCTACTGCATAATAAATGTACTACTTGTACTAGTTATTACAAAAAGGAACACATTAAACTAAAGTGTTCGCAAATAGCTTTAGTTTCGGACTTCAAGAGAAGAAAAAACCATAATGGGAAGCAATGACGCCATTTTGTTAATTCTTAGAATAACACCTATTTACTTAACATTCCTTAACAGCCACGTTTTATCGATGGATTAAATGCTGGAAAAGTATTAGTAGCAATATGTCTTTACGGTTTGCAAGTGGTTTCTATAAGAAAAATTGGTTCTTAAAAAAATTCACCTGCTAACACGTTGTCCAGATGTGAACGTCACTAATGATGACAACTAGTGTAATGCACATTGCAGTCGTGACATGAATCAAACTCAAATCGGGCAGCAAAGGCAGTTCTCCCAATGTCGTCCAATAAAAAATTAAATTTATATAAACAAAAAATGTAAGACTTGTAAGAAGTCGATTTTCGAATAGTACCTAAGCTACTTCGCACGTATAAAACGCCCCAATGCAGAATAGGAAATAAGCGTTTAAAAAAACACAGAAAACAGTAACGGTATCTAGTAGTTCATTGACTTTTTCAGAAAAGGATTCCTTTACAAACCTTTGAAAAGGACATTTTCACAGACTTTACTGACGTTTCAACCAACAAACATATCCACAAACAAAGGAGGATGACTTTTGTGCTGGAGTTAACTTTCATACAATTTATACAACAAATTTGTCCTTTTCACTTGCTTTTTAAAAGTCATCATTTTCTGAAATGCATACTTTTTGGAAGTGTTTTATCCACAAAAGGTGTTCAGAAAGGTACGACAGATGGCAGCAGTGAGGCACGAACCACTACAGGCACCACATACCAACACGAAAATCTGACACCGATGGGTACACGATATCACGAGATACTGAACACAGCGTGATTTCCGAGCAGCAAGGTTTAATTACACGACTTAATGATATTATAAAAAGTGGCAGTTTTTATTGCATTCGCTAAAGATCGGTCACTTCCAACTAACTTCTTCGGACTTTTTTCTTGCAAAAATCACGAGTACACCAATTACGTAAATACAGATGAGTGAAAAATGTCAAAGCTACCGTACCGTTGGAGCTAGAGGATATTTCGCTGGAAATACTGGTAATTTATATTGGTTCAAACTGGTTAGATTCTCGCTAGATGGGGGTTGAATGAGGTTCCCCGAGGTTACACAGGCGGAATTTGAGAACACCCTGCATAGTTAACGGCATGATAACTAACTGAAGAGGCGTATACACTGTCCGCAAGAAGGGCGAGGTCGCTGCGGTCACTTGCCAGAAAAAGCGACACCTGTGTGGTTACCCCTCTTGACCAATGAGCAAGTTTCCAAAGGCCGAAAATGTTGACACGTTTCAAAATGGATGCATTTCTAAAGTAACGTTCTCAAGTCAACTATAGTCGATCAACAGTTACCGAGAATTTTTCAATTTCTGTATAAAGACGTTACAACAAAAATGTATTCAACTTACAGTTGACGATGTCATCGAGCATAATTTCGCTTCTGTGTTTTTTCCGAAATTCGCATTAAATGGAACGCGAACGATGGACTCGAATGCGTGCGCGTGCCAATTTGGAATTTTGATCGTTCACGTGCTCCGAATTCAACGACTTGAACAAGCTGAAAGCTGTTTAAGCCGGTGAAGGAGTTAAATTCAGAGTTAAATTCCTCATGTTATCGTCATGTTATCCTCATGTTACATTTTATT
>JAQGAF010002147.1:0-24675 GCA_034687865.1 Kryphioiulus occultus | reverse complement strand
TGTGCAACATGTCTGGAACATGTTCTATACAATGTCTATGCAAAGTTCCTGGAACAGGTTCTACACAAAATGTCATATACAATGTCTGTGCAACATGTCTGGAACATGTTCTATACAATGTCTATGCAAAGTTCCTGGAACAGGTTATACACAAAATGTCCTATACAAGGTCTGTGCAATATGTCTGTAACATGTTCCGTACAATATTGTCCCTTTAGATTCGACATGTTTATAACTTAACGTCACATGTCTGTTGTACGAACATGTTGAGCATCAAATGTGAACATGTTTAGAGTAGTGCTACTATATATAGATTATTTGAACAATGTCAAATTCACTTGTGCTTCCATGAATTAGGTTTCGTGATCCTAATGCATTGTGATTGATTAAAGTAATGCGTGCTCTTTTCGTGTTAACCCCCAAATTTGACACGTAATAGACACTGGAGACATATCCCAAACGTGTCCTATACAAATTCATCACAATTGAAAATAACGCATAACGAGCTTTAGAAAATACTTGGAAAAGTGAAACTTTTGGTGCACCATGCACATGTATATATGTATGACCCGGCACATTTACATGTTGACACATTGTTCAAAAAAGTAATATAATGTTCTGGCGTACAAGTCCTCTAAATGTTTTTTTGTTGTTGAAATTTTGCGGAATTTGCAATGTTAACATGAAAATAAATCGCAAATATACATGTATAAACGCATTCAAAAATAAGCACAAAAATTTCCAATAAATTACAAAAAGCACCTTTTTTTAAATTACCTTTTTTAAGTTGTATTTATTTTTTTTAATTACAAAAAATAACCACAAAAACCGTTTGATAAATTGTATCGAGGGCTGAAAGCTATCATAAATCGAATTGTAACGTGAAAATAATTTAAAAATTTTTTAAACACAGTCAGCAGTAATCCCAAAAAATACCAAAACATTATAAAAAAAGTGCCAAAAGCAGTTTTTTAAATTATTTTGTAATTTGTTTAAATTTCAATAAAATAATCACAAAAACCGTTTGATAAATTGTATCGAGGGCTGAAAGCTATCATAAATCTAATCGTAACATGAAAATAAATTACAAATTTATAAACCCATCCAAAAATAATTTCAAAAAATACCAAAACGCTACAAAAAGTACCAAAACATTGTTTAAATTACTTTTATAAATTATTTTGTAATTTTTTTAATTACAAAAAATAATCGTAAAAGCAGTTTGATAAATCGTTTTGAGGGCTTCAAGCTATGATAAATCGAATCATAACATGAAAATAAAGTACAAATATATAAACACATCCACCAATAATTCCAAAAAATGCCAAAATACTACAAATAAGTACAAAAAACAATTTTTAAAGTTATTTTTTTCAAATTACAAAAAAAAATAATTACAAAAACCATTTTATAAATCGTGTTGGGGGGCTTAAAGCTATCATAAATCTAATCATAACGTGAAAATAAATTAGAAATATATAAACACATCGAAAAATAATCCCAAAAAATACCAAAATACTAGAGAAAGTATCAAAACATTTTTTTAATTACTTTTATAATTTTTAATTTTTTTTTAAAATTACAAAAATAATCACAAAAACCGTTTGATAAATTGACTCAACATGAAAATATATTACAAATATATAAACACATCCAAAAACAATCACAAAAAATACCAAAAACCCTAGCAAAAATCTCTTATAAAAGCTGCTGAACACAGCTTTTCAATTAGCGTTACAGTAACAGTGCATGAGAAGGACAGGCGTTTTCAATCTGTTTTTATTTACATTTCATTTTTCGTTTATTTTTCATTCGCTTAAAGCTATCGTAAATTGAGTCGTTATGTTGTGCGTGATAAATTATTTTTATCTACTCCAGTTGACTGCTTTTCATATTGTTTTCGTCGTGTATCAAAAATTCATTTCGTCGATATCACCTGTCGTTTTTATTATTTGATGACGATGATGTTTTCATTTTTTTTTTGCTCTCATAATTTGGTCTCATTGAGCTGGTTGTGCCAATTTCACTTTTTCGTGTTGCGTTGTGTCGTTTTCATGCCCAGCTCGTCCCAGTTTGTTTTGTCCAGATTAATGTTTCATGCGTGCGTTGTGTGTACCTTTTGGTGCAACCTGTTGCATTTTCAATTTGGGTTTGGATAGGCCTAAGCCCAGCCAAATGCGTGGGCGGAGAAGGGGATTTTTTTATGAGTATTAAAAACAAGATGGCCGCCAAGTCGACCGAAAATACTCGAAAACCTGATCGAGTTTTCGAGAGCAATTTTTTATTCTGGTCTGGACTCAAATCGAGCGAAAATCTATGGATGGGCACGAATTGCATCGCAAATTGCAATTGAAATTTATGCTGCGCAGGCACATGTTCAGAGGGTTGCAGGTGTATTTGTATAAGCGAGGAGAAAAATTTCAATTTAAAAGTCACGTTTTCCGCCAGTTTAGTCGTTCAGGACGTTTGGCACGCTCTAGAGAACGGTGAAAGGTTCACGACCCCTGAGTGGAATGCTCGCCCAGGGACCCCTGGTGAGAAAGTCAGGTCGAAAACGAACGCTTTTTGTGAGGTTGGGGATGGCAACTTGTTAAGTCACGTGTACATGTTTGTTGAAGTCGTCTAAGTCTCACTGGAGTCCTTAATAAGTCAAGTGTATTTGATCGTTGGAGTCATCAAAATCCCACTGGATTCATTGAAGTCATGTTTTCTTTTTTGAAGTCCCGGTCACTGGTCCTTAATTGTTAAGCCAGGTATAGGTCTACTTGATGGATTATCATCTAAGTCCCACTGCATCCATTGAATTCAGGTTTTGTTGGCTGAAGTTCCATTGAAGTCATTGAAATCGTGTAACTCCGACTGAAGTAGTGGAGGTCGACTGGAGTAATTGAAGTCATCTTAGTCAAGCTGGATCCATTGAAGTCAGGTTTTGTTGGTTGAAGACCAGCTGAAGTCATTGCAGTCAGGTTTTGTTGGTTGAAGTCCCACTGGAGGCATATTTGAAGTCCCACTGGAGGCATGTTTGAAGTCCCACTGGAGGCATAACTGAAGCTTCACTGGAGGCATAATTGAAATCTCATGAAAATCATTAGACCCACTGGTGGCATAATTGAAATCTCATTGAAATCCTAAGACTCCCTGGTGGCATAATTCAAGTCTCATTGGAGTCCCACTGGAGTCATTAAAGTCCTACTGGAGGCATAGTTGAAATTTCATTGAAATCATTAGACCATTTAAGGCATAATTGAAGTCATTGGAGTGACACTAAAGGCATAATTGAAGTCATTGAAATCGTTGGAATCACACTGAAGGCATAATTGAAGTCTTTTTCGAAATTGTTGGAGTCACAGTAAAGTCATGGACATTTTTGGAATCACAAGAAAGTCGTTAAAGTCCGTGAAGTCCCATAATCCTGATTTCAGGCGTACACAATTTTAAAGTCGCCACCCCCTCGTTTGCAAGTCCAGGTAGGCCTAATACATTATCACAAAATTGTGATTTTCACAAATTCTCCTTGACAGTATTTGTTATCATTCTAAACTCTCCCTCATGCCTTACTGATACCATCATATTGTAATTAATTAAAAATACTCAAAATGGGCAAAATTTGTTTCAAAATTCTATATAAAATGATGAAATGAGTCAAACCATAAGTTCCTATGGTACATGATCCATAAAAATTCAACCAAAGGGAGTGTGCACACGGCTTTAATGTAATACAGGCATTTAGCTGGTCGGTCATATTCGCCTGGGTCATGTGTGCACCATGTTGGATATGCACGGAATTCGCTATGAACGCCAATATTCTGCTTGGGAAGATATCTGAATTAATTTGAGATTGTGCAGGGATGTGTAGTTTGCAGAGGAATGCAGGGAGGATTTTATGGAGAAACTGATTTTAATGCGTGCTCGCACTGTGTATCTTCGGGCGAACACGAACAAGAGCGAGATATTAAATTCCCGGATGCGGTGTTCAGTTCGTAGAAACTGTATTAAAACTGGCTTGGGGACTAGCGACACATTCTTTCCAGAAAAGTTTTATGTCAGTGCTGGAAAGAATTGCGCTTTGGCGATAAACTGGTGAGAAGGTCGCAGCAGGAAGGACCATGATGAGTCATTAAGTGCCCCTTCCGTGAAATCACCTCTTCCCCCTATAATCAAGTAACAAGCTTCAAAGTAGTTCACCCCATTCTCCTCTTAGGGGATTTCACCTGAAAGATGCTTGCTTGATCAAAGATATGTGGATATTAATGGTTGGACGTGATTGGTTGTATGCTGTGTTCTTCCTACACAAGAGGGGGTTATGTCCTTCTCTTAGTAAGAAAGTGAGCTACAGGTTGCCTTTATTCATGGATTTCAAAACAAAAGCGTTGATCAAGAAGCATAGATGTGTGAGCCCCATTGTTTCGAATGCTTTTATAAACAGGTTTCTTATGATTTTGATGTCAGCCTTGTGTTCAACTTGGATACTCAGGCTTGTGGGCAAGGGGTTGGCAACTCTTCAAAATCTTGTACACCTGACTGCATACTTCAGGGACTTTACAGACTTCAAAGACTTCAGTGGTATTTCAGACTTCATCGAGACTTCAATGACATCATAGTAGAATTCAGTGACGTCATATATAGTAGAAATTGTGTACTGAGGAAGTTCAAGTGTTATCATCATCTTGAGGGGGTGTACCAGGAGTGTAAACAAATCATGACAACACATATTAATGAAAGTGAGGATTGGCCAAATACAATGAGATCATCATTTAATTATGATGAACATTGTGCTGTAATGTCGCCGTTATGGTGACAGTGCGGTTACCTTGATGGTGACAGCACGGTTATAGTGACAGTGCAGTTATCGCAACATTGACGGTCCACGTAGTTACCGTCACGGTTATAGGGTGAAGGTTATGGGTATGGTAATGGTGCGGTTGCGTTACTCTGATGATGATTGCATGGTTACTGACTGTTCCAGGAACAGTGCAATAACCGTGGTGGTTACCGTGACGATTACGATCACGTTGATGGTGTGGTTACGCTGACTGTTATGGTATCGGTGCGGTTGTTGTTATTGTGAGCATTGCAGATATTATGGTATTTGTCATGACATTGATAATGAACGTGGTTATGGTGATGGTGCATTTACCATAACGTTTACGGTTACTGCACACCTACCGTGGTGGTTATGGTGATGGTGTGGTTACCGTGACATTTACGGTAACTGAACAGCTGTCATCATTGTTATGGTGACGGTATGATTACAGTTACATTTACGGTTACTGTACTGCTACCGTGATGGTTATGGTGACGGTGCGGTTACCGTGAAGTTTACTGTTACTGCACAGCTACCGTGATGGTTATGGTGACGGAGTCGTTACCGTGAAGTTTACAGTTACTGCACTACTACCGTGATGGTTATGGTGACGGTGCAGTTACCGTGAAGTTTACGATTACTGCACAGCTACCGTGACCAACACTGTTACCGTAACTTTAGTGCGATTTCAATTAATGACTTCAGTGGGACTTCAACGACTTCAGAGGGACTTCAAAGACTCCTTTAAGCCTTTTAATCATTTTAGACTTTCCAGCCTCTTGTTTTGAAACCACATTAGTTTTTCTTGCTGGAACTGCGTCCATAAACCCCACTACCAACCAACTAACTTTCACATGACCCAGACCATCACGAAATTGATTGTAGCGCCACCTGTACGTCCGATACACCCATATTTGATGAATCTGCTGGAGAAGTTGATGCTGGCAAGGCACCTAAGGGCTTGATGCCAAATGGAAAGCTTATAGACAGATTTTGACATGCTTCTCATTGTTTTCGGTTGGGCTTTCAAGCTCCTTCCTGCCTGGGGCTGTCGGATACGTCAGTCAGTTTAGGGTCCCTTCAATCTTATTTCCTGAATGAATCCGGCTGGCGATTACATTAATTTGTCGATAATGAATTTTACTAGGAAAATGCAACATTCTGAAAGGACCTTTGATGAGCCAGGGGCGTTTCCTCTCCCAAACATTGTGACTCTGTGGTGTCTGTAGTGTTGTCTGCTAGCTGCTAAATCAGGGTTCATACCTCATGGAAAGTCAGGGAAAGTCAGGGAAATGTGAACATATTGACCATTAAGTCAGGGAAAGTCAGGTGGAAGTCAGGGAAAATTTTCAAACGAATTTTAATTTCAATTTTGTGACTGGAAATTCTTAATTTTCAATTCATTTTTGTGAAAAACGCTAAATTACAACTATAATTCGTTATTTCCAGTAGTTTTTTCAAAAATTTCGCCTACGGTGTTCTCTTTTAAAGAAACTAGCTAAAATCCATCGTAGAAATATGTTGAAATTGAGGGACAATTTCTTGGGTTGGTCAAGGAAACAGTTTGTCAAGTGTTCCTATATTTTATTTCAAATTGCCGTGGCAAAGAAAAATATAGCAGGTACTGTCTAAAATTCATCATGATCTGAATTTTCGAAAAATTTCGCCTGCTTATATTAAATCTGTTATTTCTGGTCTAGTTTTTTGAAACAAAAAATGGCCTACAGTATTCTCTCGAATAGTAATGTTTCTAAGAATGTCTTCAAAATTGCGTTAGGACTACATTTTGTTTTAAATTTCGCCTACGCAAGCATATTGCTTTCATGTTAATATTAACACCCATATATTTTTTTTAAAAATTTTGTGGTCAAGTTTTTGTAAAAATTTTGCCTACGACGTTTTGTGAAACAAATCTGATATATGCACGTGGAAAAATTTAAAAATATTAAATACCTGCACTTTAATGGGCAAAGTGTGGAAAATAAAGTTAATTTTGCGTACACGTGATATTTTTTATCCGATAAATCAGGGTAAACCCTTCATTTCCCTTCCATCAGTAATGGACCTTTCTGATGGACAAGTTCATGGAAATGAAATTATAAACGAGAAAAGATGGAAGCAGAAAAAAATGAGGAAAAAGGCAAAGTAAATTAGGCTGGAAGTAGGACAGAGCATGAATTACAACAATGAGCATAATAAATACATTATATTGCGCGGAAAATTCTGGCTCACAACCAAAAACAGGCTTGTCCTCTTGAATTATGCAGGAACGATGCCCAGATTTTTAATTTAGTTAATGTCCCATGCAATAATAAAGGGGGGTGCCTCAAATTACCCCTTGTGCCACCAGGTGGCCATAGGGGAGCTTATAGGATGAAATGCTGACAGTGATTTCAGAAGCAGGAAGTCAACTGTCTACAAGGGTTGCAATTACAGTTGTCATGCATGATGGGATGGGGGCGTTGGGTCGTGACCCCTGTGACCCTAAAATGGTTTCTGGGCTTGATCTTTGTGCAGCTTTATCATAGTGGACCTAAGCACTTATGGACAATAGGTCTTGTACATCTCCATGCCTGTTTGACCAATTGTTGACCATGTAATAACTGCATTGTTACGATTCTCCATGCTTGTTTGACCATCTTGGTTGACCATCTATCGCTGCATGGTTGGAGATGTCCACGATTGATTGACCATGTTGCTACATAGTTAGGATTTCCATTTCCCCTGGTTAGGATGCATTGTTAACCATGCTTTACTACTTGATTAGTAAACTCCATGTGTTACTGTATGGTTAGTAAACTCCATGCATTACTATATAATTAGTAAATTCCATGCATCACTATATGGTTAGTAAACTTCATGCATTGCTATATGGTTAGTAAACTCCATGATTGTTTGACCACACATCTCTTCGTGGTTAGGTATCTTCCTGCTGGGTGGCAGGGCATTGCTACATAGTTATGTTCTCCATTATACCTGGTTAGGATGCATTTTTAACCATGCATCACTATATGGTTAGTAAACTCCATGCATCCGTATATGGTTAGTAAATTCCATGCATCACTATATGGTTAGTAAACTTCATGCATTACTATATGGTTAGTAAACTCCATGATTGTTTGACCACACATCTCTTCCTGGTTAGGGTTCTTCATGCTGGATTGCCGGTGCATTGCTACATAGTTGTTCACCATTATACCTGGTTAGGATGCATATTTAGCCATGCTTAACTACGTGGTTACGGATCACCATGCTTTGTTGAACATGTATGACCATGCATTGCTACATAGTTATGGTCTTAATTTTATCTGGTTAGGATGGATATTTCACGATGCATCCATCATGGTTATGGATCTCCGTGCTTTGTTGACAGTGGAGTTCTTCATAGTTATGGTCTTTATTTTACCTGGTTAGGATGCATATTTAGCGATGCATCACTACATGGTTAGGGATCTTAATGCTTGTTGGACCACCCATCACTACATGGTTAGGGATTTACATGCATTGTTGAACATGCAGCACCTTGATTGACCATGCATAACTATAGTTAGGGGTCGTCATGCTTGATTGATATCTATCACTACATGGTTAGGAATCTTCATGCATTGTTGAATATGCGTCACTACTTGGTTAGGAATCTTAATACTTCTTGATTCACGCATCACTACATGGTTAGGGATCTTAATATGCTTTGTTGACCATGTATCTTTACATGGTTAGGGATATTCATGATTGATTGACCATGCTTTGCTACATGGTTGGGATCTTCATGCTTGATTGATCATGTGTCAATACGTGGTTAGGGTTCTTAATACTTCTAGAACCCCACATCACTACATGGTTAGGGATCTTAATGCTTTGATGACCATGCATATTTACATGTTTAGGGATATTCATGATTGATTGACCATTTGTCACTACATGGTTAGGAACCTTAATACTTCTTGAACCACGCATCACTACATGATTAGGGATCTCCTGCTACATGGCTTGCTACATGGTTAGGATCTCAATTTCACCTGGTTAGGATTCTCGTTTTTTCAATTCTTCTCTAGATTTTCAGGATACATCCTCGACTATTGTGACATGACTGGCTTCCTACTCCTTTCATTTCATTTGATTTGATTTTTTTAATTTTTTTAATTTTTTTTTTCTGAAACTGAAATTTATTCATTGATCAAAGTTGGTAGAAATCGATTGTTAATTTCGTTCTGCTGCCTTCCAATGAGCGATTGATTCCCTTTCATAAACGGTACAGCGTGAGTTTTACTTCTCGGATTCACTATGGTCGTTGTATGTTTGGGTGGCTGTTTTCGTCCTTTTCTATTTTTTTTCCCTTAATTCGTGAAGCTCGATTTGACGGAAAATCGAGCTACTTATTTCTCATTGTTGCCAATCAATCCCCTTCTCCTTTTCACTCTGAATCCATTGTGTTTTATTCTGGGGACGTGAACCAGTTTCGGGAAAAGGGGGGGTTACCATCAGGGGACCCCATTGTTATGTCTGTTTGCCTCATTTCTACTTTGTTTCCTTAGTTTTACACGACATTTTGCATCAGGAATTGTGTTAGGAGTCGTAAAAATACCGTCAAGGAAAGTCAGGGAAATGTTGACATTTTGACCATTAAGTCTGGGAAAGTCAGGTGGAAGTCAGGGAAATTCATAATGTCTGGAAATTTGTTGTGGCACAACTATTTTCACTGGTATAAGTATCTCATGAAAAAAAGCATTTGAAAAGCTGTATTTGTGATCTACTTTCTATAAAATTTCGCCTACGGCGTTTTCATTATCATTTCTTATCATTATCGTTGATTATCCTTATGAAAAATTCGCCAAAAATGCATATTTTTGTTTAAAAAAATTTCCCCTACGGCGTGTCCGTCATTATGAAGATTTTTTAATATGTCGATGAAGTCCTCAAAAATGCAGTGTTTCAGATCTAGTGGTTTCAACCACTAGTGTTCGCATCGCAATTAATATTAATACACTAAAAATCCAATATTTCTCGTTGTTTTTTTTCCAAAAAATTCGTATACGGCAGTTGCTTAATTATTAATTTTATTATTTCATCGTACAAAATTGTGGGCTAATTCAATCATTTCCTGATCAGATCTATAATTTATAAAATTTCCGCCATATTGTATATTTGCTCGGATCAAATCTGTAAAAATTGTTTCTTGAAATTGTCCGGACATTTTCCAAAAAGTGTCTGGAAAACCTGGAAAAGTCGGGGAAATTCAGTCGAAAATTTGGCATCCTGACAGAAAAATACAAAAATATATAGTTAATTGTAGTGTTGCGGATAAAGTTAATTTTAATTACACTTGACATTTTTAATAAGTCAGGGAAATTAATCGGATTAGGTCAGGGAAAGTCAGGGAAATTGAGTTGCGAATTTTGGTATGAATCATGTATTGTTTATAAAACTAGATTTTTGTTCGGTCTGTACGGAGCTTTAACTAAGTTACCAATTGTAATATCCACCGCCAGAGGGCGTACTGAGCCATACGTTTTTTGAAAAAAAAATGTGTAAATAAATAAAAACTTAAGTAAAAATGCATAGGAAATCCATTAGTCTCATCCAGAATGCCAATTAACGCTACTCTACTAATTACCATCGAGTGCGTTTCGCTATGCAAATATTATCCTGACTGTAATTAAATATTTAGATGAGGCAAAAAATAAAACAACTAGCGGTTAAATTACTGAAATTAATCGCTGCACGTCATTAGCGGCTTCGAGCAGCAAATCGTCCGAAACGCTAAAAATTGAAAAAGAAAAAAAAAACGCATAAAAAATTGATGGAAAAGTATCCAAATATCATTTGAAAGTTGGTTTCATGTTGAGTCAAGTCTCATACTCAAGTCTCGTTCTCAAATCCGTTTCTGGGTCCAGTATTGTTCTCAAATCCTTTTCTATATCAAGTATCATACTCAAGTCCATTCCTAAGTCAATTATCGTACTCAAATGCTTGTCTGGGTCAAGTATCATAACCAAGTCTCGTACTCGTAGTCCAATTCTGAGTCAAGTATCGTACTCAAGTATCGTACTCAAGTATCGTACTCAAGTATCGTACTCAAGTATCGTACTCAAGTATCGTACTCAAGTCTCGTACTCAAATCTCGTACTCAAATTCGTTTCTGGGTCAAGTACCGTTCTCAAATCCTTTTCTGTATCAAGTATCATAATCAAGTCCATTCCTAAGTCAAGTATCGTACTCAAATGCGTTTCTGGGTCAAGTATCATGGTCAAGTCTCGTACTCGTAGTCCAATTCTGAATGAAATATCGTACTCAAACCCATTTCTGGATCAAGTACTGTATTCGTAGTTCATTCCTAAGTCAAGTCTCATACTCAAATCCATGTCAGTAAAGTCTCGTACTCAAGTCCGTGTCAGAGACAAGTCTCAGTTAACCCCACTTGACCCCACTTGACCACCTTTTGATCTCCATGCTGCCCCTAATTGGGGGCAAACACTGGCAGCTTCCCATCATGCATGGATTGCCTTCAAACGTTTATTTGCAGGGGACGTTCAAGTTTTATCTGATTTCAAGACTGATGTCTGTACACAATAAGCTAACCCATAGGTGGCGCCACTGTGGACGATTTTCCCTGAACTGAACACGTTTTTCTCTGAACCAAACACGTGTATATTGCATTATTTTTTGGCAATAAAACGCATAAAAATTGGTGTAATGCCAGGTTTTGCCCATAATATTTTCACAATACGAGGGGAAATTCAGTTGACGCATTAGTTTTTTCGTCGTTTTTTAAGCAAAAAATAAAGGAGAATATGGGAAACCACCAAAAAAAAAAAAAAAAAAAAACTCGAGATGGATATCGATTGAACGTAACCTGATCAGTGGCAGCCTTTAAGCATCTTCTCTATTTCATCTTCTTGATATTTTTTAGCTCGAATTTACGAGAAGTATTAAAATGTTATCCATTTCACGTTTTCCAAGAAAAGAGCTTTCGTGTAGTAATTTAAAACCGAAAGGATGACCCTAGGGGTCACGACCTTTGGGGACGTAAACCTAATCTAGTGTTTTCATTTTTCAACATAAAATTTAGGGGTAAAATCCATCGTTTGTTTTTCAGATTTGCAATAAATTTAATTGATGACTACCAACCTGGAAAACCAGGAAAACTCAGGAAATTTTATATTCAACTTGGAAAACTTGAAAGCTCTGGGAATTTTATATTCAACTTGGAAAACATGAGAAACTTGGGGAATTTTATATTTAACCTGGAAAACATGGAAACCTCAGGGAATTTTATATTAAACTTGAAAAACTTGAGAAACTCAGGAAATGGTATATTCAACTAGGAAAACATGGAAAACTCGTGGAATTTTATATTGAACTTGGAAAACTTGAAAACTCGTGGAATTTTATATTGAACTTGGAAAACTTGAAAACTCAGGGAATTTTATATTCAACTAGGAAAACATGGAAAACTCGTGGAATTTTATATTGAACTTGGAAAACTTGAAAACTCGTAGAATTTTATATTGAACTTGGAAAACTTGAAAACTCGTGGAATTTTATATTGAACTTGGAAAACTTGTAAAACTCAAGAAATTTTATATTAAGCTTGGAAATCATGAAACACTCAGGGTATTTTATATTAAACTTGGAAAACTTGAGAAACTCAGGAAATTTTATATTCAACTAGTTAAACATGGAAAACTCGTGGAATTTTATATTGAACTTGAAAAACTTGTAAAACTCAAGAAATTTTGAATTGAAACTGCATTATTGGTGATCTTGTTTATATAAAAAATACCTAAAAGATTTCTTTCGTTAACATTTCTAAAAAAAGCAAGAGAAATATACCAAAAATCCGTTATTTCTCGTAGTTTTCCAAGAAATGTTCGTAAAATCTATCATTGGGATATGTTTGTTTCGGTAATGTTGACTAAAAACCTACCATTTGAGATATAGTTGTTCAAACTTTCACCATAATATTATTACTGAATATTGTTTTCTATCAAATTGTGGCACACATTCAATCAATTTTGAACTTTGAAAAATCAGACTATGACACTAAAACCTGGAAAACTCAGCAATTTCGTTTTCAAAAATTTGTAGTCACCATGATAATTTTTTTTTTGAAAAATATTGAATGCAGGGTTTAAAATGTCGATACGAGCGATGGTGGCGCCACCCAGCGGCTATCTCCTCCGCAACGCCTGATTGCGTCCATGTAAACAAATTTTAAGACTTAATAAAACTCGCCATGCAGGCAGCTCCAAGTAGATGTTTAAGTAGAAACGAAATTGCGAGACGAGTTTTATTACCAGATTAATCCAATTTTATTGCTGGAGCCCAGGCTTAGAAAAATCCCAGTTGGTCGTTCGATGCTGCAGGGCAAATACTGGTTGTTGTTGATGCGACCTAAATAAGCCGAAATCAATGAATTTTCTCTTGGCTAGTTTTTAATTAACCAACCTGTACGTTTTCCTCTGAGGCTCTCTCAAAAAAATCGTTATTTTGTAATAGTGAACGACTTTACGGACACCCTGTGTCGATAGTTGAACATTCGGGGTGAAATAAAAGTCTTGTTGAAAATATCTGGAAATGGTGGTGCTTGTAACTATAACTTTTCAAGCATTATTTCTTGTAATGAGGCTAGGACTTTATGCTCACCCTGTATTTGCTCTTGTCTCTACAGGGTGAATGAATAGTCTATCGAAAATGTCTCGAATTTGTGGTTCGTTTAGTTTTTTTTTAAATTTATTTTTGTAATAAGTCACCCTGTATGGATAGATGCATGTACAGTGTGAGGGGAAAGTTTAATTGAAAAAGTCCTGAAATGATGTTTCTTGTACAGATTTTAAAAAGTTAATTTTTGTATTGAGTGTTGGACTTTACTATCACCCTGTATGGGTACACGCAGGACTTTTCAAATTAAACTTTCCCCTCACACTGTACACGCATCTATTCATACAGGGTGATCATAAAGTCCGCCACTCATTACAAAAATAAATTAAAAAAAAAACTAAACGAACCACCAATTGGAGACATTTTCGATAAACTATTCTTCATTCACCCTGTAGAGACAAGTGCAAATACAGGGTGACCATGTATTTCGAGACTTTGCATTTCAAGAAATAATGCTCGAAAAGTTAATAGTTACAAGCACCACCATTTCCGGATATTTTCAATCAGACTTACAATTCACCCTGAATGTTCAACTATCGATACAGGGTGTCCGTAAAATTTATGTTTGAAAATGAGAAAAAAAATGTTATTTAACATCTTGTAGTATTGATGACCCACTTAATCGAGTGGGTGTTATATGACAAGTTGTACAACAGAGTTAAAAACTAATTTGTTATATATATATATGGTGTAAACGCACATTTGCTCTACTTGTAATGAGGGAAGTACTTCACGATCACCCTGCATAGATACGTGCGTATACAGGGTGAGGGAAATGTGCATTTGAATATGTAATGAAATGGTGGCTTTATCAGTTTTGAAAAAGTGATTTTTGTAATGAGATAGTTTACCAGCACACTGTACATGTATCATTAACAGGTATTGAAATGGATTTGAAAATGTATTGAAATGATTTTTGTAATGAGAGTAGGACTTTACGAGCACACTGTATAATCGACAGGTTCATACAGGGTGAGTGAAAAGGTTTGAAAATATCTCGAAAATGAATGAAAAGGGAGAGGCAAAAGTGGATTCCGTTGATCACACCGGGCGTGACCTCTGACCTCATGTTGGTTAATCGATCACTATCTTCTTAATCGTTCGTGTTCGGCAACTAAAAACGTTTACTCAAGTGATTTTTTTCCTCTTTTAACTGATGTGTATTTCGGGCAAATTCCTCGTTTACCAATCATTGATTTTCGTTCTGGGTGAACACGTGCGTATTTGAAGCAAAATATTTCTGATAAACATCCGCCCAAAACACGATGCTGGTTCCCCAAAATTCCCAAATGATCGACCCACGTGTTTATCATCAGGACCAAAATTAGATTTCACTCATTCCCCTCGTGTGTTTATTCGGCTGAGGTCGAAGGTCACCCGAGGGTTCCATATTTTGGGGATAATAGATTGTGATCCAAATTCGATATTGGCCATCTGACAGTTAATGTCAGACCACCCACCCCCCCTCCTCCTTGTCCTGTCCGATTTGGAAAAACACTTTCACATAGAACAAAATACATAATAAGTGTATTTAATTTTATTTCATTTATAACAGGGTTACTGCCCATATGGAAAAATTATATGTGAATAATACATTATAATTATACAGATATATTCGTAATATATTACACATATATTTTAAAAAAAAGGAATTATGTTGGTAATATATGACAAATATTTTGGTAATAATATTTAACGAAGCCAATTATTATTAGGAATATATATTTTCGTTATATATTATATCTTATTGAGAATAAATTCTTAAATATTATGGACAATATATTATGAATATAATATATTCCTACGTCATATATTAGTACCGACATATTTGTGCAAAACAAATCTTACTATTTAATGTGAATACTTCAGATTTGTAAAAATTATATGCGTGTAATACATTATAAATATAGTGTTATATATTCTTAACGTATTACAAATATGGTTTAAAAAAGGAAATATATTTGCAATGTATGACAAATATTTTGGTAATAATATATAACGAAGACAAATATATTCACATTATATTAAGAATATGGTTTTCATAATGAAGAGTCATGTATTTCCCATATATTTATTTTATACATGATCTAATATATTTCAGATACCTGCTGTAATATATTGCAGCAATTGTCTGAAATATATTTAGCGTATATTATACATCATATTTTCTTGACATATGTTATACATTTTTAATGTATGGATGCTATATAATAATTATACTATCCATATTTGAAATCAGGCCAATTTTGGTATATATTTTCAATATATGGATAATGTATCCAAAAAAATATATTAATGTTTTTTTCCATATGGGTGTTTGTATCTTCACTTAAATTTCTCTGACTTTACCAGGTTTTCCTGACATTTTTTACAATTTTCAGACAAACAATTTTTACGTATTTGACATATTTTTACTTGTTCTTTTAATAATTGTATTGTATTGAAGCAATTTAAGTAGTAAAAGCTGGGAAGTGCAGGCAAAAGACACAGATCAGATTGAAGAAGAATGTCCCAATTCAAATGCAAAAAGGAGAACATTTTAAAGTGTAAATCACAAAATGGTGGATATAAGCCAACAATTTTGTCGAAGGAAATAATAAGCTTAATATTCATAATTACGAGAATGCTATAGGCGAATTTCTGAAAAATGACTTTAAAATAATGGATTTTTGGTGTATTAGTATTAATGATACTTCAGGATTCACCCTGAAATGATATTTTCAACTTCCCTGACTTATCCAGGTTTTCCGAGTCTGGGGGAACCCTGTTCTTCTTTCGAAATTATAAAAAATATTCACAATGATGGAAACGTTGCGGGCAATATTTGTTACAAAAATTTGCTAAGTAGCCAAATACCGCTCGTATTACTTAGGAACGCCGTAGTCGAATTTTTTCAACAAAATTCAGCAGAAATAACGCATTTTAGTGAAGTTTTCATAAGAAATATTAGGGAAAGAGTGAACGATAATGAAAACAACATAGGCGAAATATTTATAAAGTCCAATTGACGATCCGGACGAACCATTTTTTAATTTATATTTTATTTTTTTCAAATTTATATCTTGATCCTCTCTGAAATTGGCACTGAATCCTCGATACGAGTAAATAAATCCTGCTTTCAAGACCCATTATCGTCACCAACGACAAATTGAACCTGATGGACGATTTCTGGGAAGATGAGTTTTTTCGTTATATTTAATTTCGTATTATTGCATTCGTTTTAGATTGATTTTTCTCCAAACTCCTCGTCAAACCTTTGATACTCTCTGGAGCATAATAAGCCCCAGATTGGATTTAATTTTTCGACGAAATCAGTCGCATGAAATCGTCGTAGTTTTTCTACAAAATTGCCAAGCCGTAACAGTTGTAAGTGGCATGGAAATCTATTTTTCAGGAAATTCAATGGTTAAGTGAACTGAATGTTTGGATAAATTGATTTTTGGTGCAATATGTTGGGCTTACTACGGAATGTGTCCTGCTCCGCCATAGACGCAATGAGAAAGCGGGCTTCTCCTAACGGCTCAGAGCCTAGCAGTGATTGCCTGGCAGTCAGGGGCAGCTGAACAAAAATTGCGTTTTTGGGGCAGTTTAGGTCCCCAATCACTTCATACCCACTATTGGGGATGTAGGACTGCACATAGTGTATTCACGGACATCCATATATTCCGTAAAAATTTTCTTCTCGTTTTTTTTTAAATTTTTCTTGTTCAAAGTTATTTAAATCTTGATCCGATACTAGGAAATAAATCCGGGTTTCTAGTCGTATTATCGTCGCCTACGACAAATTGAAATTGATGGTCGATTTCGAGGAAGATGATTTTTTTCGTCATTCAATTTTCGCGTCATTTTGCATTTTGGATTGATTTTTTTCTCTTTTTTCAACCCTTGATATTTCCCGGGCCATGATAAACCCCCCAGAACGGATTTACTTTTATCACGAAATTAGTAAAACTATATGTTCTCGCTATACACAAACGAAAAAATGACAACTTATGTGGATGATTCATTGGCAATGATTTTCACGAGAAATCCAGCTGCAAACTGAGGAATTCCCCTCCATTCAATTCCTTAATTTCATAAAAAAACGTACTAAAATTTGATTATTTTAAGTTTTCTTTCCTGCTGCGCTCTTATGAAGACTAATATTTATAATAATCTGGAAAATAATGCATTTTGTCTTAAAAAATCATTTCCGTGAAAATACACTTGAAATCCATTTTGTGTCGAATTACAAAAATTCGCAAACATTGATATCAAATTTCACACCATACAATTTATTTTAGAAAAGCAAGATGAAATCCAATATTTGTGGTCTAGTTTTGTAAAACAAATCACCTATGTGGTTTCTCAATATTGTAGCTGGGTCGTGTCCTGTAGTTTGAGATACACTGTTATAGCTCTTGAAATAGCTATTTTTTCGAAAAAAATATTGGGTAAAAATGTGAAAAAAGAAGTTATTTTCATGTAAAAAATGCGAAAAAACCAGATAATTGCAGGTGAAAAAAATGTTAAAAATGCAGATTCTTGGATGTGCGGGTCTACGTACCCTCTGTCCACAAATTAATTTTTTAAAAACTTACAAGGAACAGTTTTTTAAAAAATGTTTTTATTATGAAGGTAGGACATTACGATCGCAGAAAGTGAAATTTACATCAGGGTCATGTAAAAGTCATGAAATTCGCATCAGGGTCATGAAAAAGTCGTGAAATTTACATCAGGGTCATGGAAAAGTATTGAAATTTACATCAGGGTCGTGGAAAAGTCATCACATTTGTGCATCAGGGTCATTTAAAAATCATGAAATTTACAACAGTCATGGAAAAGTCTTGAAATTTAAAACAGGGTGATGGAAAAGTCGTGAAATTTACGTCAGGGTCATGGAAAAGTCGTGAAATTTACGTCAGGGTCATGGAAAAGTCGTGAAATTTAAAACAGGGTGATGGAAAAGTCGTGAAATTTACATGTACATCAGGTTCATGGAAAAGTCGTGAAATTTACATCAGGGTCGTGGAAAAGTCATGAAGTTTGCATCAGGGTCATGGAAAAGTATTGAAATTTACATCAGGGTCATGGAAAAATCGTGAAGTTTGCATCAGGGACGTGGAAAAGTCATTAAATTTACATCAGGGTCACGGAAAATTCATGACATTGTGCATCAGGGTCATTTAAAAATCATGAAATTTACAACAGAGTCATGGAAAAGTCGTGAAATTTACAACAGTCATGTGAAACTCACGACCATCATCCAAATGTCATGGAAAACTCATGACATTTGCAGGTGTTCATGCAATGGGGGTCATGAACTTTACAACATGGTCATGAAACATTCATGAAATTTACATCAGGGCCTTAGAAAAGGCATAAAATTTACACCAGGGTAATGGAAAAGTCATTAAATTTATATCAGGGTCATTTAAAGGTCATTAAATTTATATCAGGGTCATTTAAAGGTCATGACATTTATATCAGGGTCATTTAAAGGTCATTAAATTTATATCAGGGTCATTTAAGTCATGAAATTTGCAAAACCAAATCCAGTAGACACCCTGAGAAAGGTCCACGTCTGATGTTTAGCGCCACCTATTGACCACGTTCGAAATAATCCCACCCACTGACCCCTTACTTTGGCCCATTAAGTTTACGCACGTAATGATGACCACACAATAGGAATTGCAATCAGCCTGGTTGGACGCTGGCCAAAGTCCAGTGACGCACGTGACGCACGCTTGACCCCTTCTTCCCGGGACTGACCTCTTCCTCCCCGCGACATTTAGAAGGCGGTCGAGCGAGAAATGTCAATAGATGTCCGTGGCTGACCAGCTGACCATTGGCGAAAATTCGATTGTTTTCTCTCAGCAAATAAAAAAAAAGTTTGCTCTTTCAGGAATTGATTAAAAAAGTCCATTTTGATTAAGGTTGGACCTTGGGGTAATGTTGAGGAGTTTAGTAAATTCGCCATCTTGGTTGACTTTTAGTCGTTCTCATTGGTTCTGTACACAAATACAGCTAATTCACTGTGTTTACATGCAGAAATTAAGGTTAACTTACTTAAAGTCAGCTTGAAGCGAGTCACTTATATCAAGTGACGTGGGTTTACATGACCGCACTTGTTTTTCCACCTGGTGGTGAAATATTGCGAAACACCCAGAATTCTGTTTCGTAAAAAGGGAAATTTCAGAAGATATGGGCGTGGCTAATCCGCCATGTTAGTTACATCATCGTACATTGAAGTTGGACAGATATGGGCGTGGCTAACACGCCATGTTAGACATTAACAGTTCATTGGTTTTCGACGTAGATAGGGGGCGTGGTCAATCCGCCATATTGGTAGTCTCATCGTTCTCGTTGCATTTGGATGCAAACAGGGCGTGACCAATCCGCCATGTTGGTTGCACATTTGGCCTTTGTATATGGACAGGAATGGGTGTGGTCACTTTGCTATGTTGGAGACAACCGCCATTGAAGTTGGGCAACTATGGGCGTGGCCAATCCGCCATATTGGTAGTCTCATCGTTCTTTTTAGGGTTTTCTATATTGATGGTGATGCAGATAGGGGGTGTGGTCAATCTGCTATGTTAGTTAAAACTTACATTGAATTCAGCAGGTGGGATGGACCAATTAAATCGCCATATTGGTAGTCTCGTCGTTATTTTTGGGATTTTCGACATTTATGGGGATGCAAATAGGAGGCGTGGTCAATCTTCTATGTTGGTTACAACTTCGTGCATCGAATTTGGTGAGATATAGGAGTGGCTAATACACCATATTGGTTAAACCTTCGTCCATGAAATTCGTTGATTCGTTCATTCAGGTTTGGACAATGATTGGGGCGTGTCCAATGGGCGTGGTCAATCCGCCATATTGGTAGTCTCATTGTTCTTTTTGGGATTTTCGACATTGATGGGAATACAAATAGGGGGCGTGGCCAATTTATCATGTTGGTTACAGTTTCGTGCGTTGAATTTGGTCAAATATAGGCGTGGCTAAAACGGCATATTTAATTCGTTGAATCGTTCATTATGGTTTGGACAATGATTGGGGCGTGTCCGATCCGCAATGTTGGTTACAACTTCCAATGAAGTTAGTGCAACTATGGGCGTGGTCAATCCGCCATATTGGTACTCTCATCGTTCTTTTTTTGTTTTTGAACATTGATGGGGATTCATATAGGGGGCGTGGTCAATCCGCCATTTTATTTACACCTAACATTGAATTCGGACAGGTGGGCGTGACCAAGTCGCCATCTTGTAGACCCATCATACATCAGTTTTGTACGTTGATGGGGCATTTATTTACAGGGTGTGTACCGGTCTTGGAAAATTCATGGAAGTCATGGACAAATCAAGAAATGAAATTCAAGTAATGGAAAATTCATGACATAGACAATAGGGTCATGGCATTTTTGTCTTTGATTGATTCATCAGATAAAAATTTGGGTTAACATTCACCATATTGTTGAAGGACTCCATTTAAAGTCATGGAAAAATCATAAAATATTCAATACAAAACCCATTAGACACCCTGTCCATGTACAGGGTGTCTACCGGTCATGGAAGTCATGAAATTTACAGCAGTGTTGGGGAATGTTTGCCTTTAATTGATTCACGAGATAAAAATTTGGGTTAAAATTCACCATTAAGAAATGGTGAATTTTAACCCAAATTATTCTCCCTAAAAAAATTTAACCCAAATACAGTCATGTCATCACTGCGGTAGTGTTTGGGCAAATCACTACTCATTGATGACATAAAACTTGAATGGCTCCATATTCTAATAGTCGTGGAATATTTATTGAATTCATGAAAGTCATGGAATTTGCAGTACCAAACCAAGTAGATACTTAGTTCATGCATCGAAACACAATAGCAACTTAAACGTCATTTCGTTTATTTTTCCTAAAGGTCAAAAATTGGAAGTAGAGAAAAAAAAAGCTATAAAGTAGTTTGTAAGTTGTGGAGCAGACAATACGCCCCACAGGAAATTGCGTTCCGCTGACTCGATATTATCGCAATAAAATCGATACGAGAATAGAAGAGGAAGCCATATTTGAGATACACGTATAAACGATGGATTTTATGGATTTCCCAGATTTCAGATTTATTTCCTGGATATGGGGCACGCACAGTCGCTGTTTGAAGGACCTTAGACTAGAAACACTAGTTGTTGGGGATCGATCGGCGATGAAATCGTCCGAAACCGCACAAAAATCACGTTTTCCCGTTGAAAATGTGCGGCGATGATTTTGTTGACATATGTTTTTGTTTCCCCGTTGAAAATGTGCGGCGATGATTTTGTTGACCTATGTTTTTGTTTCCCCGTTGAAAATGTGCGGCGATGATTTTGTTGACATATGTTTTTGTTTCCCCGTTGTTATTTCGCGACGATATGGTGACGACGTGGACGCCATACATCAATCGGTTTCGCTACTCGTTTGCTTTTTTCCCCCGTTTTTTTGTTTTTGTTTTACGACGACGATCATTACGATCGTTAGGCGACCACTTTAATCTCGCTTTTATGGACGTTATTTAGGGTGTCGAACGAGATCATCGATTCGGCGGTTTCCCAGCTAGAAGCGCCACCTGTTGGCGTCACGAAACTCGTTTCTGAAGTGGTCAAAAAAGTCTTGACCGCAAAATTAAGGCCAAAAAATGATCATGATGCTATCATTGCTGGATTAAAATCCTTCGATTTTCAATTCAATTCAATTCACTACCCTGCTATCGTGATAGTGAATACCATTGAACCAGATTAGCTGTAACTCTTATGTTTTTTTAAGAAAGTGTTAAGGAACATGTTAAGGACCCTTCACATATTCTGAAGACTTTAAATCCGCGGACCATATAGACATGAAAACTACTGAGGACCCAATAGGGAAGCTTTACCACTTTCTAAAATCATAAATACCCAAAGAGCTTCATCTTTACTTGGTCACCCACATCGACCTCGGGGCCTGTAGGACCATATAGGCCCTAGGGGTTCCTAGGACCAAATTTCAGAACCTGATTGATTAATGAACGCCCCCCAGACACGAAACCAGATATATTATTACATTTTTCGTGTTAGGACCCTACTTTTGTTTTCTTGATTTCCGTCAGGTTCGTTTTCGCCTTTGGGCCCTTTCCCGGATATCGAATCGAATTTCGCCATTATCCGTGACGCTGTTTTTGGACATCGATCTTTTATCCAACGTTATAGATAAACGTCTCACGAAGAAAGACGAAGGTCTTGGGGGCAAATCCTATAAACAGATGTTATTTTTTCTTACGTGCCCTATCCGATAACGAGGGAAGAAATGCCCATTATGTCCTCGTGCACCAAATCTTGTTTACCTACTTGTTTTTAAATTGTTTTCTCGGTTGGGAATTCTGCCAGATTGTGAATCCCATTGTTTGAGGATTTTCCTGGGTTTGTGGCTTCTGAGGCCCCATGGCAACTCCCAGCAAAACATGGGGCCTTTTGGTCACCAGTCGACAACTGTTTCCATGGTCAGCCATGTTTGTTATTGTTATTTCGCGTGTTTTTTCCACATATGTACACTGCGTTATTGACTGTTTCAATTGTCTTCTGGGAATGATAACTCGTTTGCAAAATCGATTGTTAATTTGTTTCCAATGAGATTGATATCTGTAATGGTCAGTGCTGGTCACGACACCCTACAACAAGATGGCGGCCAGGAGCATCGTCGGTGGCCCGATTGGCAGTGTCACAACTTATAATTGGTAAACGTTGCGATAATCAAAATCAACGTTGCGGTAATGAAAATCAACAAAACGTTTTTTTTTCAAAAGTCTAATGAGAACAACTGTTAATTAATTGAGTAATACTTAATTAATGCTCCGGTTCCTTATTGAAGGCCTTGCGGTGATGTGTAGCGGGAAATCTGATTCCGAATTAAGTTATTTGGAGACTGAATGCAAACTGATGTTTTTTTTCAAATGTTATCAGTTTGAAATCAGTTTGCAATCGGTGTTCTTTTGTTTTCGATTAGTACTCATTAGTTTGCGATCAGTTTTCAGGTAATGAGATTGTAATCTTGATTTTCGTCATTTCAATCAGTATTCATAAGTTTGCAATCAGGGTTCATCACATTTCAATCTCTTTTCCATCAGTTAACTTTCAGTCAGTTGTCATGAGTTTGCAATTTCTTCATATGTTTTCGATCTATTTTCAATTAATATTCATTCGTTTGCAATCAGTATTTATTAGTTTACAATCAGTGTTTATTACTTTTCAATCTATTTTCAATGAATATTCATTAGTTTTCAGTCAGTTGTCAGTTAGTTTTCAGTCAGTTTCAGTTGTCATGAGTTTGCAATCTCTACTTTCATCACTTCAATCAGTATTCATAAGTTTGCAATCAGTGTTCATTTATTTTCGATCTATTTTCAGTTAATATTCATTAATTTGCAATCAGTGTTTATCACTATTCAATCTATTTTCTATCAACATTCTTTAGTTTGCAATCAGTTATTAGTTTTTTGCAGTCTCAATTTTCATCACTTCAATCGGTATTCATTAGTTTGCAATCAGTGTTTATAACTTTTCAATCTATTTTCTATCAATATTCCATAGCTCGCAATCATTTATTAGTTTGTTTTCAGTCAGTTTCAATTGTCATGAGTTTGAAATCTCAATTTTTATCACTTTTCAATCATCATTCGTCAGTTTGCAATCAGTGTTCATCATTTACAATATTCAGTAGTTTGCAATCAGTTATTAGTTAATTTTCAGTTTGTTTCAATTGTCATGAGTTTTCAGTTTTGATTTGTTTTCAATCATTACTCATTAGTTTGCAATCAGTTATCAGTTTCTCTTGTAATGAGTTTGAAATCTCAATTTTCATCACTTTTCAATCAAGGGTTTATCACTTATATATTTTTTCTAACAATATTCATTAATTTGCAATCAGTTATCAGTTAGTTTTCAGTTTGTTTCAATTGCCATTAGTTTTCAATCAGTTTTGATTTGTTTTCAATCAGTACTCATTAGTTTAGTCAACGTTCGTCAGTTTGCAATCAGTTATCAGTTAGCTTTCAGCCTGTTTTTGTTGTCATGAATTTGAAATCTCAATTTTCATAACTTTCCAATAAGCATTAATCTGTTTGCAATCAGTGTTCATCACTTACATAATTTCTATCACTAATCATCAGTTTGCAATCAGTTGTTAGTTAGTTTTCAGTTATCTCGAGTTTGACGTCTCAATTTTCATC
>JAQGAF010002146.1:0-24684 GCA_034687865.1 Kryphioiulus occultus | reverse complement strand
ATTTATAATTTTACAAAGAATTCACAGTAGAAATGTGGTTTTAATTTGAAAATATATAAATGGTCGATCTAGATTAATATGCACAATTATAACATTGAAGAAGAGAACGTTCAAATGCTTATATGGATTATTCAACTGTAGGATAATTCATAAAATAAAAATGAAAAGATTGGATCATTGATTAAGAGCCAATAGAATAAAAGGATAGTTGATCAACATCCAGCTTTTGAACAATTGAATAAGTGGTCAAATACAAGAGAATAAACTGATTATCTTTGAAAAAATAATTGGGACTAATAGGAAATCATTAGTTTTTCAACAGTTGACTTGTTGGAAACGTAGAAAACAATTGGAATGTTCAATGGTCTTCAATTGTTTTTTCCACCAGAGGTAACGAGTTGTACAACCGAGTTGGAAACTAACTTGTCACGTTACAATGTTTGTTGGTGTGTTGTAAAGCAGCTTTTGGCTTCAGCTCGCAACGAGGACCTAAATATTCTGCCCTAGGACCCGCTTAGCATTTAATCTTGGTCCTTTCGCACTCGGCTTACTGAACAGGAATCCCATTTGGTGAACCCTTATCCCCCTGACCCCCTCATTGATATGCAGAGGGGAACCGATGGCAGAACAAATTTGGACTCGGTCAGTCGAACTCCCAGGACTCCATAATCCACTTTCGAGCTAAAAGTACAAAAACTGAATAAATTTTGGGACCTCGACTTACCCCTTACCCCTTAAAACCCTCGCTCCTCATGAGCACTAAGATGCAAAGGGGGTTGAGGGGAGGGATGGGGGGACACCCCTAGGAATTGTGGGAACGAATCCATTTCCGGTGAACGTCGAACAACCTGGTCCAACATTTTCACTCCCTCGCAAAACCCCGAAAAAGATAAGAAAATGCATTTCCTATATCGAGAAATGCGACTTTTTTTTTTCTGATATCGAAATTTTCGAAAAGGAATATAAAGAGTACGAGAGTATGAGAATGAAGTTAGAGCAAGGACTTGAGTGGGAAATCCCCTAGCGACGCCATTTTTTTTCTCTTTTTTTTCGTGTCTTTATTTTTGTCTTTTTCTACTTCTGACATCTTGGACTTCGAAGCGCAAGATGTGCAAGATGCATGGACGAGCAAAAGCTTGTCAAAAGGAAATTTTGGCTAAGGGCATTCAAGTATTATGTCATCATCTTTGGTTTTTGGAAAATTTGCTTTTTGTGTGTAACTAAAGTGTAACTAATGTCCGTTATTTTTAATCTAATTTTAGCTTTTTTTTTTTTGAAAATGCGCTTTCGTGAGACTGAAATCTATCATTTTTTATCCAAATTGTGATAAAAAATGTGCTAAAACCCTTTAGATTTTTCGATCTCTAAGGCAGCACTTAGCTGGTTTTCACTAATGATTTTTTATCTGATTTTTGGGTTTTATTGTTGTCCGAAAATGTGCATTTGTGCAACTAGAAACCGTTATTTTGTATCTAATTTTGATAATTTTTTTTTGCTAAAACTATTCAGTTTTTTCAAGCACTTTGTCACCACTTAGCTGATTTTGACTAAAATCCTTCATTTTTTATCTACATTGTGATAAAAAATGTGTTAAAATTTTCAGTGTTTTCGATCACATAGTTTTGACTCAAATCCCATATTTTTGAACGAATTTTGTGTTGTTTTTTTTCCAAAAATGTGCTTTTGTTTGACTAAAAACTTTACTGTTGATCTGATTTTTGGTTTTTTTCTGTTTCTATATTTTCTTATTTAATTTTGGCTTTTTGTTATTAAGCAAATGTGCTTTCGTGTGACTAAAATCCAATATTTTTCATTTAATTTTAAACTTAATTAGGTTAAATTAGACAATTTTTTCGGTCAATGAGATGTCATCGATCACTCAGCTGCTTTTATAACGCTGTAATTCTAATTAGTTTTTTTTAATTATCAGAAAAACGCAACAGCGTTTGGGGGGAAAAAACTTGACGAAAATTGACGTCACTATAACAAAAAATATACAAATATTTGAAATTTTTTGCAGCATTTAAAGATGATCTATTCAACATGTTGATGGAGGGTCGTCGATCATGCTACGAAATTCAGAACAATCTGACATCATTTCCACATTCAATGGGGAAATGACGTCATTAAAAAACATAAATAAATACTTAATCCATTGTTGCGGTTTGTGCGGTGACGATCTATTCATCAAGTTGATGGAGGTTGTTTATTAATAATATTCTTATACAGAATTTTACGAAATTTACAAAAATCTTACAACATTGTTTTTGAGTAAAGTTGTCTTCTTAATTTTAACCTTGTTTGTGGCACGACATTTTGTAAAAAATAATTCTCAATGTCAAATTTTCTCCGATAAATAAATGTCAAAATCCCCAAATGTGTCGAAAAACAAATTGAGTTCATTAATTATAAACGTATTAGAATAACCAAATTTGTAAAATAACGTCTTAATTAGGATTAAATTACAAAACAAAGTTACTTAATTTGTTTTTAATGTAATTATGTTTGTGGTCCCAAATTGTGTATAAAAATAGTAAAACAACGCATTTTATATAAAACAATATATCATAAAACTGTAAAACAAATACAACTTTGTTAAAATTGTTAAAATGCCCAAATTTGTCAAAATAACGTCATTTTCAGCAGTATGGTTGTGATGACCCGATGCCCCTGCCCTCTGGGCTTTCAATTAATTTCTGACCAATATGCTCTCTTCTACGTTTATTTGTTCGTCATTGATTTTTCCTCGTTATTTTCGTGTGGCAGCCCTTAATTAAGACGAAAACGAAGAAGGGCAAACAATAACGCTTCAATAATCCTCCTATTTATATAAAAATAACTAATGCATCGAAGAATGAATAAATAATGATGAGGACTATAGGGGGTGATGGGGTGGGGGTGAACTCACCAATTGGTCCCCAATTTGTTTATGTGCGGTGCCCATGAGCGCAATTATGTTTTCATTATCGTCATGAAGGAAATAAATAAACCCAAAAATCGATGCTCGTAATGAAAAAAAAAATGGTATTGTTTGGAAATTGAGACGTCGATTAACCGCAAAAACAAACAATGAGCAAAAACTCATGTCAAAAGAAGAATTGATAGTATTGCCCATTGTTTATGGAAGTTTATTTTCCAAATAGTTGGGCATTTGAATTATTTCTTCCAATTTAAACAATTAGGTTTTTGACACTTTTTATAAAATATGTTGGTTTAAAAAGATTTTCTTTTACAAAATGTGTTACCTGAAATATGTTGAAAAGCCAATTGAGTAACTACTCAATTGGCTTTTCAACACAATTGGGGATTTGAACAAAATTTTTCTCCATTTTCTGAATTTTTTTTTTACAAAACATATTGTTTACAAAGATTTTTTGAGAACCTTTGACGACACATATTTAAAAGTAAAAATACAGCGTTACTCAATTAGTTTTTCTACACATTTAGACATCTAAACAAAGTATCCTTCAGTTTACAAAATTTAGTTTTTGACATGTTTTTTAAAAAAAATATTTTGTTGTACAAAGATTTGCTGTTACAAATTTGGCGCTACAGACATATTTGAAATTATTAAACACAGTTACTCAATTTGCTTTTCAACACAATTGGGGATTTGAACAGGTTTTTTTTATTTTACAACAATCTTCTGAATTTGTTTTACAAAATATATTGTTTACAATGATTTTTTGATAAAATTTAAAGAGACATATTTAAAACTAAAAATATAGCGTCACTCAATTTGTTTTTCGACAAATTTGGGCATTTTAACAATTATACCAAAGTTGTATTTGTTTTAGTTTTATAATATTCTATTTTATAAAATGTGTTGTTTTACTATTTCATACACAATTTGGGGCCACAAACATAATTAGATTAAAAACAAATTAAGTAACTTTGTTTTGTATTTTAAACCTAGTTAAGAAGTTATTTTACAAATTTGGTTATTCCAATATGTTTAAAATTAATGAACTCGATTTGTTTTTCGACACATTTGGGGATTTTGACATTTTTTTATCTGAGAAAATTTGTCTTTGAGAATTATTGTTACACAAATCTCGTGCCACAAACAAGGTTAAAATTAAGAAGACAACTTTACTCTATTTTTGTTTTTCGACTCATTTGAACATTTTAACAATTTTATTTATTTGAGAAAAATTGTCTTAAGATGTGGTGACACAAACAAGGTTAAAATTAAGAAGACAACTTTACTCCATTTTTGTTTTTCGACACATTTGAGCATTTTAACAATTTTATTTATTTGAGAAAATTTGTCTTAAAATGTTGTGACACAAACAAGGTTACAATTAAGAAGACTACTTTACTTAATTTTTTTTTTCGACACATTTGGGCATTTTTTTTATTTTAGAAAATTTGTCTTTGACAATTATTTTTACAGAATGCGGTGCCACAAACAAGGTTAAAATTAAGAAGACAATTTTGCTCAATTTTTGTTTTGGACACATTTGGGCATTTAAACAAAATTTCGGTTTTACAATTTTTACATACAAAAATTGCACTCATAAACATGTTTCTTATTCCGAAAACAACGTTGCTCAATTTTGATTTTTTTCACACTTTTGGACATTTTCACAAAATGCTCAAATTACATTTTTTTTCGTCCACTTCCTGCGTCCATCATGGATGAAAACGATGTTGCAATCTCGAAGCATCAGCATGCGAATTAATTAAATTTTAATGCCAATTTATTAATCATGCATCAGGCTTAATTGGCCTCCGTATTAATGTTTAAAATTTGGGATATTTGCCTAACGACGCCGTTTCGTTAAATAAACAAAAGGTATTTTATGAGCACTCGGCTCTAAGATAAATTCAAATTAATGCGAAACAATTAATTAATTAGGTTTGTTCGGCTGAACCGACGCGATATAAGATGCCACTTTCACTGCCAACCCTCTATAATTAATATTAATCGTCGGATAAATCCTCATTATTTTAATTTCAGATGCGGAGCTCGTTTTGATAGCGTTGAGATATGAATAAATTATGCCTCATTCATGAAACGTCATAAAAACGGCTCAATTTCAGTACACGTTACAGATTCATGTATCAGCATTTTCCCATGTCAGAAATTGTCAATTTTTGCCACATTATTTGAAATGTGACATTCCCTCGATCGAAAACCACAGAATTTATCTTTATTTCCCCCAAGACGTGTAGAATTAATCGTGGAAAAATTGTGTAGCATTTTTTATTTAAATTTAACGAGGTATTCCGAAATATTTCTTAAGTCTGTCAATTTCTAGTAATTGCGTTACATTTTCAAATAACTTTCGAGCGATTTTTTGTCATAAGGAGTCGTTGAAATGTTATATCATTATATTTGAACAGATAATTGACCAGAATCTCACCTGTTTTAACCAGAATATATGATATGAAAATTGATTAGATATGTAGAATCTCATCAGTTTTGATCAAAATATTTGAAATGAAAATTGACCAGAATCTCATTAGTTGTTCAGAATATTATCTCATCAGTATTGATCTGAATATTTGACTAGACAATTGGCTAGATTATCATGAGTTTTGGCTCAGAAGATTGACCAGAATTTCATGAAGTTTTGCCAGAATCTCTGAACACAAAATTCACAAGATTCTCATAGTTTTGACCAGAATATTTGATCTTAAAGTTAATCAGAATCGACTGTTTTGACAGGAATAGGATTAGCTTTGACAAGAGTAACATCAGTTATGACAAAAGTATTGTCAGTTTCTACAAGAATAGCATCTGTTTTGACAATACTAACGTCAGTTTTTAGTAAAATGTATTCAGGTTTGACAATAATATCAACAGTTCAGTGTGTCTTGAGCATTACAATGTAAGATGATCACATGAAACTCGAGCATCCCCCTGGTGGAAAGATTAGTATGGATCAGTATAAAATCCATAGTGCTATCAGTACATATTTACTGATATACGGTGATATTAGTATAAATCTTACTGATACCAGTACGAGTTATACTGGCGAGAATTAGTGTGACCAGTACATTGGCACAAATTCGTGATATTATTGCACGTGTATAGTTAAATTTCAACTCTCGATAGTGAGATTTTTAACTTGCAAAAAAAAAATGCAATTAAATTTGACTGTAGACATCTAAAATCACTATCCACCTTTTTAGTTGCAACAGCTGATATCACTATGCTATTACTGACACAACTGGAAACTAATGATACTTTAGTGATACCAGTATATATATAACTACTTAACACTATGGATTACTATACAGTATTAGTACAGTATGGACTGTAGTGACAAGAATCCATCACTATACTATCAGTACTGATATTAAATGTCAGCACGTGTGGTTTAATAAGGAAACACTGATTATGTAATTGCAGGTATGCTAATTAAATCCAACAATTCAGCTTCAAATATTCGGTTCGAAATATTCAGTGAATCGACTCGTAATACAGATGACACTACTTGCATGTACAGGTAATAATATTGATATTACTTTCCGTAGTCAGGATTCTCAAATTTTGTTGAGAACGAAATTCCCTGACCATGAAAAATCAATATTTCATTACTATACTTTATTTTTACTTTGCAAATATATTTATTTCTAGTGAAATGGTAGAGAAATTGGAACGTGAACATATGAAAACATTTGTAACTTTAATAATAAAAACTTAGCTGGAAGAGTAGGCTATCTTATGTTTCCCGAACAGCTTTGACAATTTCTTTATCAACAGCAATAATGTCATTCATTTTTGTCTCTGCTCCTTTTCTGAAGGAATATGACTTAATTATCAAAACGATAGATTGCTTCTCTTGGGCTTCATCAGCATATGGAGAGGTTTTAAAGTTAAATATTTTAAACTAATTTGTTTTTAATCTTTCCAAATCATGATTTTACAAGTTTTTGGGTATATTTTTGATCAAAAAAATTCCTGGTCAAATTTTACATCTTCCCTGACTTTCCAGGTTTTGGTAACCCTGGTCGTAATAGTGATACATGTACGACTATCCATAGTAATAGTGATATTACTAACCATAGCAATATCATCATCATCATCATAGTGATGTCAGTATACATACTGAATTTTATACACCGACATAAGTAGTCCAAAAACAACTATTCATCACTATAGAGTAGTGATATCAATAGTGATCATATACTAATCTTTCCACCAGGGCAACCCCCCAAGTCACTTCATCTTCAAATTCGGGTCAACTGATTGAAACTAGGCCCATTTAAGGGAGGAAACGAGCCGCTAGAGGGCGTATTTTCCATGTGGCGCATGTGGATGTTGAGGCTTTTTTTTTCTCTACTCTTCTTCTTCTCTCCTTTTATTATTTGCGTTTGGTTAGGGGGGGCCAGATGCGTCTTTTTTTAAGTCGAAATATTTAGCTCAAGGACGGTGTGCACTGCGATTATTGTGGGGGGCGATGCGCCCTGGCTCGGCCATATCGATTTCTGAACGCTCAAGTAAACGTCAATATGTGTACAGTGAAAAACCCGCTTAAAACGACCACTCGTAGGTGGGACATGTTTGTTGGTGGCAGGTGGTCACTACATACGGTACAACCTGTCTAAACAAATCATACATGATGTCTACAGTATTTGGTGTTGCAAATTTCATAGCTTTTCCATGACTTCCATGACCTGACACAATGGTACAGGACATTTACAGAGTGTCTACTGGATTCGGTATTGCAAATATCATAACTTTTCCATGACCTGAATCATATCTCATGACCTCCATGACTTGACACTATGGAACAAGACATTTACATGGTGTCGACTGGATTTGGTATTGCAAATTTCATGGCTTTTCCATGACTTCCATGACCTGACACAATGGTACAGGACATTTACAGGATGTCTACTGGATTTGGTGTTGCAAATATCATGACTTTTCCATGACCTGAATCATATTTCATGACCTCTATGACTTGACACTATGGAACAAGACATTTACATGGTGTCGACTGGATTTGGTATTGCAAATTTCATGACTTTTCCACGACTTCCATGACCAGTAGACACCCTGATTTAGGACGCTTTATTTTTCTACTACGGTACTTTTTTAGAACTTTTACGACTTGTTTGCCACGCACCCTGCCTATACATGTAGATTAGTAAAGGGTGGGTTTAAGAGCCGCTAATGACGAGCGCGTGTTATAAAAACAAGAAAAGAAAAACAGAAAACAAAGCAACGTTTAGGGCCCCGCCCTGTTCGATAATTGGCCGCAATTAGCACCCCGAGTCCCCGAGTCATGACCTACTGACTAAGTCATGGTCGCGAGAAAGCACGCGAAAAACCTACCCAATAACAATAGGAATCTACAGTATCTCGTCACCTTGGTGAACAATTTATAAAGACCTCGGAAACTACTTGGGAGAGATGGGTCGCGATTTTCGCGTTTCCCCACCACCAATCATGGCGTCGGGCTGACCGCTTGGCGTCGCCACCTGCGATGCGCCCTTTCGAAGGTCACTCACTGCGGGTTCGCGTCGAAAACCGGGCCAACTGCCAAACGGAAAAAAAAGCATTCCTTCCTCATTATTTTCGCCATAAAGAGTATATTGAGCCTCGCCTTTTTTGGATTTCGTGATGAGGCTACAGCTAGACGTTGAGCCCGACCAGCCAGCAATGCAGCACTGAATCGTGGCAAAAATAATAAATTCACGACTGAATGACTGCACTAGAGCTACACTGTAGATGAAACATCGACCAAGTAACGTAAAATAGGAGCCCCAAAAAAAGAGAATAAGAAACAAATTAACCTCAATGGGCTTCATGATCGATATCAGGCAGTTTGAACAACAGCTGTTGTTAGAGTAAGCGGCTTGGAAGCGAAAACGTCATTATGACGTGTCGCCCGTGATAATTTCGAACGTTTTCTCGTGACAGAATACGTCACATGACGTATTCGCTTCCCAGCCGCTTACTTTAACAATAGCCCTACAGGCAAGGAGTAACAGTGGGCGTGGCTGAGCCGCCATGTTAGTGACGTCGCTACACGTGAAGGGGCGGGGCCGAGCCGCCATGCTAGTGACGTCGCTACACGTGAAGGGACGGGACCTAACCAGGGTTTCCAAGTTCAGGGTTCATACCAACATTTGCAACTCAATTTACTTGACTTTCTCAGATCAAATCAGATTAATTTCCCCGACTTATCGAATAAAAAATGTCACGTGGAAGTAAAATTAACTTTATTTGCAACACTTCAAGTTAGAAGCTTTTCGGACCCACCTGTTTGATTCTATTCTCGAATAAAAACAAAACATTTTTCAGATATATTAAGGAAAAAAAGACGAATTTTAGGGGTGCTGTATACCAATATACACTATATGACCTTGTCCAAGTTATTCATGACCCCAGCCTGCATATGACCCCCTTCTAAGACCAATGATAGTCGTACTGAAATCGACGTACAGCACACCCTGCACCTAAGTTATCATCATATGCCGTACATACAGTATAGCTGAAAGTTTTTTTCAGCCAAAGACGGATAACCCAAGAGAGGGAAAAAAAACAATAGAAAGCGCTTCAGAAATTAGACTGTCTGCCTATATCTATTGAGTTGCATTCCATAAAGTCAATTAACAAATTGAATTTCAACATGTTTTGATTATGTTTTCCCTGACTTCCTGGACAAAATGTCAACATTTCTCTGACTTTCATTGACGGTATGAACCCTTCAAGTTCCCAACTTGACCAATCAAATTCCCGAGTCGATTTCCCCGACAACTTTTCAGTCACTAATTCACTAACATTTACGCGAGACTTTTTTTTAAATTATGAGAAATCATGAATTTATCCCAAATTTGTACACGAGATGCTGACTAATCAGATTCAATTGGTTGATGCGAAAACCACTGACATTTTCACCAATTCCCCGACACGCTTTCATTTCTCTGACTTACCAGACTTCCAAATAAATCCGAAATCTTGTCATAGATTATAAAAAAAGAGGAGCATACTGCATACAGACAGGGTGAATAGTTATCGAAAGCTAGTAACTTTCCAACAAATACTTGATCATTAAGTCTTCGAAGCGAATGAAGTTGAATTCACTTTTTAACTTTTGAAAGTTCAAACTCTTTCAATTCACTTCGACTCATTCGATGCGTTTTCAGTTTTTTAAACAACGTTTCTCAAAAATCCCACGAATTTCATAAACGTAAATTAACTCGATATGGTCGCCATCTTTGTTATTATAACCATTTAAATTAAACACTCAAAAGTTACACTTAACGAGACGATTTTTATAATATCAATTATCCTAGTAATAAATTGGCTCTATAAAAACGATGGACAGTATTGCGAAAAGCCCACCCTTAACCTGACACGTACTACGTACTACATATAGTCTGTGTTTCAATTAACCGTTCTATATCCGCTGATATCGAGGTGAGAATAGTTTTTTTTTCTTAGATTGACTTACCGAAAATTGGTGCAAAACGCAAGGAGATCCTCTACGACAAATCAACGGCCGCACATAAGGGGCACGACACGAACGGAGGCCCCATCAAATGACAGATCTGGAAAAAATAGGAGAGAAAAAAAC
Organism: Kryphioiulus occultus; assembly: GCA_034687865.1. Classification (NCBI taxonomy): domain Eukaryota; kingdom Metazoa; phylum Arthropoda; class Diplopoda; order Julida; family Julidae; genus Kryphioiulus; species Kryphioiulus occultus. Next base: position 14,143 of record JAQGAF010002146.1, on the reverse strand, counting down.
ATGGTTACACGTATTTTCATTTTGCATTTCATCATCTCATACACATTCAGGTGAACAATTAGTGGCAGTGACATTGTTAATTATACGAATATACCGGTATAGGTGAATCAACAACTATATCCAACTTGATGCAAGTTGAAGGTCGATCAAGGGCATCAAGATGGCGTTGTCGAAACTACCAACGACTGCACCATGCGAGTTTCCCCCCAACGAGTGTCGTCTTTTGCCACGAGTACGTGCGACACTCAGTGCCGACATGCGGGGTTAAACCACTCAAATCCTCGAGTTTATTTCCCTGATATTTTACGTTACATTTTAAAAAATAACAATAAAAATGACGGACTTTTTCCCCAAATTGTTATAAAAGATTATGACTAATCTCTTGGCCGATGCAAACTACCTAAATTTCCCTGACGTTTTCACGAATTCCCTGACATTTTACGTGAATTTTTTTTTAACTATGAAAAATAATAGATTTCATCTCAAATTTTTATAAATGTATTTGAAACTACATACATGTACTAGCAAAAATGTTGTGTGCTGCATTGAATTCAATGAAGTTGATGTATTTTCATGTATTTCATTGCCAGTTTCAATTTATTTATTGAATTAAAATTCAAAATTGGGATTTTTTTAAACCTAAAATTTGTCATTTTACAATGCATGCATTGTAAACTGCATTCTTCAATGCACACAGAATATACATATACTTCCCCCTTCATTAGACAACATATTCTTCCAATGCACACGTACTACATTCTCCAACACACACAATACATGTACATCGCAGCATGCATTCCATAATGCATTTTTATCTCAATCTACATACATTTTAAAATGTATTTTACAATGCAGTTCTATACGAATTACCATTACATGTCGGTAATCACTTGGCTGATGCAAACTATCTCAATTTCCCTGACATTTTCACGAATTCCATCATTTTCCCTGACTTTCCAGCTGTCCAGGCTAGCACAGACTGCACATCCGGTGCAAATTACTCCTGGGGAGTGTCGCCCTCCGTGCCTAAAATTCCAGCCAGTCAGTGACACAAGGACCATGGCGACAATCGGCCATTACCGTCCGATTATCACCTTGTTTTGTTTCGAATCTGACGAGATTTCGCTTTTGGGGGTCACTGGGCCTCCTTCGTTACCAGAAAAAGCGATAAGATAAAAACAAATAGTAATAATAAAAAAAATTTAAAAACATGACGTAAGGGGTCGTAGTACGTGAAAAAAACAGCGGTGAGATCGATCTCGAGTGCGAGCACTTGCTCTTAAGGCTAGACAGTAGCGTCCTAACCGTTTCAATGTCAGGCTACGCAACCACCTTGACCTTACCTGGACATAAAACCTCTTTAGCTTAAAACCGAGGGGATTGACACTAAACTGGGCACGCGCGAGGTTCGTTGACCAGCGCCGTTGGTCAAGGCTGACCACTGCCCTCGCTCGCGCAACTGTCACGTGGGAGGGGGGCGTTAATTCCTAACCATCACGCGAACTAAGCACATGTGACTGTGTTCGTGAATTCAATCTCACGAACAGGCGTTTTAATTGAAAAATTAAAACGCGAAAAGTGGATTAAATAAAAAATTTAAAAAAAACGATGATGGAAGGGAAGGTCAAGAAATGGGGTCAGTAGTGTAGTAAGGCGTCGTTTTAAGAATAAGGGAAACGGGGCAGGGGGCGCTGCTGGAGTAAATTAAAAAAAAAATATGTATATGGACTATCGCTATTGTTTTAAAACGAGGTCGTGAACCCCGAAATCACGCAACGATAACGTTTCGAAAATAACTCGTACATGTACACGGAGTACATTACCATTTCTTGAAAATTTTATTTGAAAAAAAGTAATTATTCGTAAAGTAATTTTGCATAAAAAACATGTTAAAACTTAATGTATTTAAAATAGTTTGCAGGTTTTCATGAAATTGTTCAGTATTTACATTTAGTATGAATACTGTACGTACACGAACATGTTTTATGCAAATTTCAAATATAAAGTTTCTGTTTGTTTTAACAGTTTTTTTTAAAATCAATTAACACGTAAATTTTGTAAATAAGGATGTTAGTTGGAACCATTATATTTTATAATGAATGTATGATGATGTATTGTTATAAATTATTTTATGACAAATTGAGTTTTAGCATGTTTTTTATGCAAAATTCGACATTTAATGTTAGTTTCGCTGTTTTATCTTTCAAATGCACCAAGATTTTTGACAAATAATTTAAGTAAATTAAATTAAGTTAGTAAATTGTCGTATGTAACTTACTCGGTAGTTTGTTTTAATGAAATTGTATTGCGTAGGCTATACAAGTCATATGAAAATAAAAACCATAAATATCAAATGACGTATAAAAAATACACTGTCATATATCCGTTTTTTCCGAAGAAAAAATGAATTATATGACAATACTGTATATATATTACAATTATACTAAACAGTAAAACGGTACCATATACCGGTACACCCTAATTTTTTTTTTAGTTTTTATTTAGTAATTTCTTCCCAAAAGCGGTCTGTGAACGTTGCTATTTTGCGAGTGAATCATCCTACACATCAGTATAAAAGCCAACACAAAAACAACGAGAATTTTTCAAAAATATAATCATATGCCACAAAAAACACCAACATTGATAAACAATCGGTCATAAATAAAACCGTTTTTACGAAAACAAAATAGATGATGACTTCCACTTCTACTAAAATATTTGCGTTATTAAAACTTGCCAATACATTTCCCTATTGCTAATTCTTCCTAAAATTTTCCTGGCAATTTCTGATATATCGTGTAAAAATAATAACACACGAATTTCGCAAATTAATGAGTTCGAGGAAATAAATTTCGGATTTAGGATTTTGTCAGCAGTTTCCCGAGCATAATAAAGAGAGAAAAAACAACTAAAATTAAAACCAAGGTGAAAAAGCAGTTTCAGATGAAAAAAGGCTGATGAGGGCGGAAGAGAGGTTGAAGACACTCGCAAATGGGTCAGCGGGCCACTGACCAACACCTCTTGGTCAAACGAAGAAGAAGAAGAACGCACTACTGACCCCATTGTGTTTAAAACGGCTTTTTATCTCGTACGCAACACAAAAATTCAAAGTGGGGGAAAAAAATATCGGAACTAGGGGAGAGAAAAATAGGAGGAATTCCAGCCCTTGACAATGAAACGAAATTGCGATAAAAAAAATGAGGAAGAGGGGGGAAATGGACGAAAAAATATAAATAAAAACACACCAGGAAATTCAAGTTTAAGGTGTTTTTTTTTTCGTTTCTTACCCTTCGAAAGAAGACAACCCAAAGACCCACAGTTTCAGTAACACAAAATTGGGTCAAAATTCCCGGACTTTCCCAGGTTAAAAATTTGATTTTCCCCTGACCTTTACTATTTTACTATTGACCGATACAAAGTAGAAAATAACTACCCTTTAATATAAATAATGTTTTTGATCAATGTAGCCACTGACAGGGTGTCCACTAGATTTGATATTGCAAATTCCATGACTTTTCCACAACTTAAAACAAAATCTCCATGCCAATAGAATATGGGGCTATTCAAGTTTTGTCATCCATAAATAGAAATTTTGTAAAACATTCTGTACCACTGTTAAACACGCCATAGGCGAAATTTTTCGCGAAAATAGTTGACAAACGAAGAATTTAAACCCAAATTTTTATTTTGTGAATCAATCAAAAGACAAAAATTTAAATGACCCTAATGTGCATTTCATGACCCTCATGTAAATTTCATGTCTTATCCATGACCCTGTTGTAAATTTCATGACTTTTACACGACCCTGACGTAAGTTTCATGACACTTTCATGACTTCCATGACCTGAATAAAATTTCATGACTTTTCAATGACTTCCATGTCCCGAATCTCATTTCATGACTTTCTCCATGACTTCCATGACCGGCAGACACCCTGATTAAGTATGAGAATATCTTTTAAATTTGAATAATAAAGAATTCAGTAAACACCAAAATATTAACGCACCATTAATTTGGATTTTTAATGCCATAATCGATATATGAAAAACCTTCTGGATTGAAATTATATTTAAAAATCTCAGGTTCTGTGGGAGCCCTGCCAAATTACCATTTAACGAAAATGGACACGCAATGACTCCTGGGGGAATCACATCCTGCATGTTTCTGCTGGACGTGCTAGAACGATCGCCGCCATCTTGGTGCTCCTATTTTTTTTCGTCTTTTTCTGTATTTTTCGCGATGCCTAATTGTATTTACCTAACATTTATGGCGGTCGACGATGCGCTTAACGCGACATCAAGGTCTGCGAAATTGCCAACGAATTAGGTCGAAATTCAAGTCGAAAAACGAATATGGGAGATCGAGGGGGAAAAAAAACAGCTATAGCCATGTACACGCACACGCACTAAATAAAAACGAAGCGTTTGTTTGAGAGGGTTGCAGCAGCGTCAATATTTGCACCTCATCGATGTTTGTTTTGTTATCGTTTTCACTTTATTTTCTTTGCCAACCTTGCCTTACGCCAGAGCTAAAAACGAGCCAATTTCACGTCGCATCCGGTCCTGCATCCATGGGGCAGGGATGATAGCTATACCTAAACTGTGTCGAAGCAGCCATCTTGAAGTTCCAGAATGAGATCAGAAAGAGACATGTTGGTTGATGTCATGGAAGTTCCACTGATTAAGTCATACAAGTCCCACTAAAGTCATCGAGGTCACAATGAAGTCAATGAAGTCCCAATGAAATCATTGAAGTGCCACTAAAGTCATTGAAGCCCCACTCGAGTCGTTGAAGTCCCACTGAATGCAATAAAGTCCCATTAAATTCATTGACGACCCACTGAAGTTCAAATGAAATCATTGATGTGCCACGTACAAAAGTCACTGAAGCCTTAACAAAGTCATTGAAGTCCCACTGAATGCAATAAAGTCCCATTAAATTCATTGAAGACCCACTGAAGTCCAAATGAAATCATTGAAGTGCCACGTACTAAAGTCACTGAAGCCTCAACAAAGTCATTGAAGCCCCACCGAAGTCATGCAATGAAGTCCCACTGAAATCATTGAAATGCCACTAAAGTCATTGAAGTTTCCCTGAAGTCATCCAGGTCTCACACAAGTCAATGAAGTCCCACTAAAGTCATTGGAATTCCCAATGAAATCATTGCAACTAATTCCATTGAAGACCCACTGAAGTCAGTGAAGTCAACGAAGTCATTGAAGCCTGGGTTAAAGTTCACAGAGTCACTGGAAGTCAAGGATTTGTACGGACTTGAACGACTTCACAGAGCTCAATGGCTTTAGTGGAACTTCATTAAGGACCACCTGACTTCGCAGACTGCCAACGAAGTAGCACTCGGACTTACACAACGTTGTGCATGGTTGCATGTTTTATTTGGCTGGTCAGGCCCCCGATGCAAGATCACAAAAGCGGTGGGCGTAACTAAATTTGAAATAGCCAATTAAAAAATGCAACCTGAAAAAAACACAACGTTGTGAAAGCGCAAAATTTGGCCCCTGAAGTCTGAGAGTCGTTGAAGTTCTAAAATTCGGATAATGGTCAGTAATGAAGAATGCAACACGAATTGATCAGTTCAGCGACCATAACTTGATCAGTATCTACTATTACTGACAATTTACTGTCATTATTCGACGAAACCGATAGAACACGTTTGAACATTTGAGTCTGAGTGTGTTGTTAGGAGGCCGACGTCACCCGCCTCGGGGTTTTCAACCCGAATTTAGGCCTCGCCGCCGAAACGCACTTGGCCAATGTCAAAACTCTCCTTTTCGAGTTTTCGTAGTTTTTTTTCATATCGTTTGAGAAGGGGTTAAGCCTACTTTGCCAAAAATGACACGTGTGCCAGCATGGGCGTATTATAAAAAGTCCTCCTGCTCGTAGTCTCGTATACAACGTACAGTAAGTGGAAAGTTAAAAACGTGAGTTTGCGTTTCAGTTCAACACTGAACTCGATCGGGTTTTCAAGGTTAGCGAGTTTTCGGATAAGATTATTGTTGTTCTTCTTACTGTCATGGCGACCCTAGCTTACTTACTGTACATGTACGCGTCCAATAATACCATAGGGTATACAGGTTGTCAACTGAACTGTAATTTCATTATTCCAGTATTTTCCAGTATAAAAAATACAATTATTTTAGTTCAATAAACAATTTTTTATGTCAATTATATGCTCACCAGGGACGGATACAGCATTTTTCGAAATCGGGGACCATCACCGAAATTGTGCCTTAATTTCCAGAAGGCGATTTAAAAAAAAAAAAAACTTGTCCCATGCACACAATTGGTTTTGCACAGATTTCCACAAATATGTTTATTGTGATCAAGAATTTAAAAGCGCCGCAAGCGAAATTTTTAGAGAAACTTAATAACAAATGATGACTTTTTAAAAACAAGACCTACATGATTAGCTTTACCCAGGTTTCCATTAATTTGTTTAGTCGGATTTATAATTTAGAGGTGTGGCAGGTAAAAATTTTAGAGAAACTTAATAACAACAAATGATGACTTTTTTAAAAAAAAAAACTAGACCTACGTGATTAGCATTACCCAGGATTCCATTAATTGTTTAGTTGGATTTATAATTTAGAGGTGTCGCGGGCCAAATTTTTATTTTCACAGATTTCCATGCATGTCATCATTGGTCATCATTTCCAGACAGTTCGATTCAGACACAGGATCACACTGGGATCATTTATAAGTTAATTGCTTACAGGGTATCATAGGGTAGGCCTTCAGAAAAATAAATTTGAAATTGAAAAATGTGCAGTATTTTCCAGTATGAAAAATGATTTCCAGTCCAGTAGGCACTCCGTAATACTGTCAGTTTGATGGACATGTCAATACTGATGGACTGACGACAATTTAGCTCTGAAATTTCAATAAATTTCAATGACAATTAACGAGACAATAGGAACGGGATTGGGGGTCCGACATTTTATCGAGGTCGACGTTTATTACCGGTTCAATTTCGAAGTTCATTCCCAGCAGACAAAAAAATAATAATGTGGCAATACGATAAAAATCTCATAATGGCAATTTACCGCATCATTTCCCGTTACAAAACGTTTTGTTTGTTCTGTTGGGTTGTGCTTTTTTTTCTTTCTTTCTTTCAGGGACGCCCAATCTAATAATCTAATAAATTATTTATCTTTCCTACACCCCTCATCCCACTAACCCCCACTAATTGTTTCAAAACGACCCGATTTCGCCACCCGAAAAAAACTGCTAGTAAATCACGCGAAATATATTACGCAAAAAAAAATAAAATAAAAAATGAAATAAAATCAGCCCAGAAAACGTGTAGTGTATATTTTTTAGTCTTTCATTTATGGAAAAACTAGTAATATGGCGAAAATGCGAAATTACTGCAAAATTTTAAAAAATGACCCTTACTAGAAATATTTTAAAAATATATTTCAGTCTATGGAAAATATGCTAAACCTGCTATATCACGAACGCAATTATTTAAACATAAAACTTCGAATTTATTGTTTTAATATTAATTAATATTTTTAATTATTTTTTCGCATTTTTTTATATAAATAATTGCGACTACAATATTTTGTAAACTAGAATAGCTATATGGCATCTATTCTAGTTTACGAAATATTGAAGTCTCGATTATTTATATGAAAAAATAGTTAAAATATGGCGAATAAGCGTGTTATTGCAGAATATGAAAACCAACTCTTAGTGGAAATAGCTTCAATGGATAATTTAAGTAAAACGATACTAAACATTTTGCGAATTCACCAATTTAAAATGCATTATTAGTTCAAATTTGAAAAAAATGCATATTCTATAGTCTACAAAATATTGTACAGCTTATAGTTAATTAATGAAAAAACGCTGAAAAATATTGCGAATTCACCTATTTTAAACTTTTTCAACTTTTAATCAAATGAATTATACGTATTCGTCATATATATTACGGAAAAATAGTAAAACCACGACGAGTTTGCGAAATTATTGCAAAATTTAAAATCACGCGAACTTTAGTGGAAATTCACATATTTCAACAAATTTCACGTTCCATCGTTACTTTATGGGAAAAATAATAAAAAAAACATCGCGAATTCACTTTTAATTTCCAACTTCCACTACTGTAAGCATATTCGCCTTATTTAAACACAATTTCTTACATAAACAAAAATTTTTTTTTAGTTTTGAAAGATAATTAGCTCACTGGACTTACGAACTAGCCCCCGATAGTGAAAATAAAGATTTTTATTAATAACAATTGCCTAAAACCCGGTTTTAATCTGGTTTTTTACGGCCCTGTGGAAACTTTCAACTTTCACATTTCGTCATACTAAAAAGCTCGGAATAAAAACACGATAAGTGTCTCGACATTTCATAATCTAATCGTACAAATTGCAACAAAGTTGATTTTTATGTGTGTGCGTTTGTTTTGTTTCCATGACGAGTGGAAATTTTCGACAATCCTTCGTTTTGTTTGTTTGTGAGATTTTTAACAACCCTTCGTAAAGCATCCAATATCCCTATTTGGGCCATTTCGACAGCAGCGCCCCCTACCACTTCCGTTCCTGTCAAAAACCGTCATGTTTGACCCTGTTGCGATTAAAATTAGACACGTTTCGTAGTAGCGAATTACGGAGAAAAAACCAGAAGAAGAAGCGGCAAAAAAACCCTACAAAAAATGTGCAAAATCCGACTGACCCACAGCCATTAGGGATGTGGGTCAGTGTGATGGCGGCCGAGCGTGTCCGGCAGAGGTCACTCACACCGATTATTACGCAAAACGAGGAGAGAAATCTGGCCTAAAATAGGTTGGGAAAACAACGTAGAAATGTGCGATATTTATGGGTATTCATTAAAATTTCAGCTTTCAAATCACGCGCTTTCGAGTGTAGTTTTACCAAACACGCGTACGTTTCGAAAATACGTTTTTCTGGGCGCTTTTTGCTTTAAAATCACGCACTTTCCAGTATTTTTGCCAGGCACGCGTACGTTTCGAAATAGTGGACAGCTCATAACATCACGTGTGACACCTAATGGGCCATCTAACATCACATCGGACACATACTGGCCCAAACATCACGTGAGACACCTATGATGGCCCTAATGGCACGTGAGACACCTATAATGGTCCTAATGTCATGTGAGTCGCCAAATGGTCTTAGTAACCTCACGTGATACGTCTAATGGTCATACTAACGTAATATGTAGTGGTCCTAACGTCACTTAGGACACCTCGTGATACCATGATCATATGTGACAGTGCTTGTACTGATATACATGTACATGTATGTAGTGATGCATGCTTGTGTCAGTACAGTAGTAGTACATGGTTCATATCAAAATTTGCAACTCAATTTCCCTGACCTTTCCTGACCCAATATCATCAATTTCCCTGACTTTTCAAATAAAAAATGTCACGTGTAATTAAAATTAACTTTATCTGTAACACTACAATTAACTATATTTTTCTGCAATGATGACTAGCCAAATCGTCAATTGAATTCCCCTGACTTTTCCAGACACTTTTTGGAGGAAACGCCATAGGCGCAATTTTTTTTAACAAAAATAATGCATTTTAGGTGAATTTTTCATAAGGAAAATCAACGATAATGATAAGAAAGGATAATTCAAGAAAGCGAAATTTATAGAAAAAGTTGATCACAAATACAGCTTTTGTATGAACCGTGTAGTAGTGATATATGTGGGTGTCACTAGAGTGTCAGTAGTAACAAGTCAGAGTCAGACATGCTAGTGATGTCAGCTGTGGCAACTATAAAGTTTAGTACTGATTTTGGGTGTTCAAACTCAAATTTAGTTGCATTTATGTCAATTATGAATATCACAAGAGTCATGCTTATACAAGTATACAGTGTATATGTGCAATAATTTCATTCAAAATATGTAAAAAATTATTGAAAATACCACTGACATCAGTAAGGTTTCTACGAATATCAGTAAATGTTAACTTATACATCGATGTAAGACTACGAATTTCATACTGATTCGTACTAATCTTTCCACCACGGTAGGCCTCAGTATCGTATGCATTTTTTGCACGCTTAAAATTGCTAATTTAAACGTGAATGAAATTGCATTAATTTCATTTTCACGAATTGAACCTGTCTACCAAATTTCAGCACTTGAAAAAAATTTACTTAATTATTTTTAAAATGTTTTTACAAAAGGTCCAAACAAACAGACGTCAAAACACTGTTGTGATTGCTCTCTGTGCATATTCAAGTATTATGTCATTCTGTGGGGTGTCCCAAAAATCCACATTTCTCGATCGTCCCTTACGAGTGAGTGACTGCATCATCGACTAGTCAAGCGAGTTTTTCAAACGCTAGACGTTATCGGATAAGTCGCACCGATCGTTAAATTCAGCGTCTGCAGGAAAATATGATTGATGTCTGGTCAATGTTTAGATTAGAGCGAGATAGGAATATGACAAGATGGCCGCCAAGGTCGCGCAGAAGTCGACCGTTGGCAGGGGGTGCCCCTGAACCAATTTCGGGTCACAGACCCACATTCGCACTCACGGCCAACGTGTAATTATATAAAAACACACACAGAGAAGATAATAATAAAAAAAAACATATACGAAACTAGAGCGTTTATTAATAGGGAGGACATGGAGGAGGGTTAAAACTGGATTAAGAGAGGTTAATTAAACCGAGATTAAGTGACGAGAGAGACTTAATGAGGCTTCGGTTTCGACGTTAAAAGTCTGCAGCTTACGTGCTGACCAATGTCCAGTCGAAGAGAACGATGCAGGGTCGCGTATAAAGCCAAATAAATTAATGTCTAAAATAATAATGCTAAATATTAGTTCAGAGAAGATATTGCTGTAGACAGGGTTCTGCTGCAGAGACTGCGGTAATATGTTTACTAAAGTTGCGTGACCAATAAAACCCAATGCAAAAAGTATCGAATATAAGTTTATGGAGGTATACAGGGTGTCTGCTGGGTTTGGTATTGCAAATCCATGACTTTTCAATGACATCAATGACCTGAATTCGATTTCATGGCTTTTCCATGACCGATAGACACCATGTTTTATTTTGTGAATCAATCAAAAGACAAATTCCATGACCCTGTTGTAAATTTCATGACTTTTCCCTGCCCCTGATGTGAATTTCATAATTTTTTCATGTCAATGAAAATTTCATGACTTTCCCTTGACCTTAACTTCATTTCATGACTTCCATGACCGGTAGACGCCTTGTTTTATTTTGTAAATCAATCAAACGACAAAATTTCCATGACCCCGTTGTAAATTTCATGACTTTTCCATGACCTGCATTTCATTTTTTTATGACTTTTCCGTGACCGGTAGACACTGTGTTATATTAGTTTAGAGAGGGTATGACTTCAGATATTATTTGTTTACAGTGAATACTCGGACATGGGGAGAATACTGGACAGTACTTGTTCAGACAGGATCTAACGTAACGAGAAGCTCAGGTTCGCGTGCAAAACTGAAAAAAAAACCGGTGAAGGCAATTAAGGAACAGGCTCACGTACGAAACGAAAGCGTCTAAAACCCCCAAAGGGGCCTCGTGATTTTTAATTAAATGTCCATTAGCATGAATCTCGGGTCGAGCGATCGTAAAACGTTTTAATTAATAACTGCGCTGACGCTTAATCAACGAGGCAGTCGGGTGAACGACACTGGCGCCATCGACGGATTAAGAACCTTCCGATTAATTCCGAAAACAACGTTACGATTACGAATTAATCATCCTGCAGACCCTGTAGGACAAAAGAATTGAAACTGTGTTGCGAAACACAAAATGCCAAATACCTCCGTCGTCGACGAGGAAAGAAATTATGAAAACAACGCCCCTAGCAACGCCATTATCGTTCAAAAATGCGTACCTGGACTTGTTCACCGTCTGTAATACAAGTCTGTATCTACAAGTTTCTATGAAATAAATTCCTCGACTTTTCCAAGGTCATATTTTCATTTCTCCAGGTTTGTGCCACATCTACATAAACCGTGTACATGACGTACAAAAATGTATTAATATTAGTGATATAAGAATGTCATTGGCGAATTTTTTTGAATTGCCGTACAATAGCTCAAAGTTTCTATAAAAATAATTCAGTAGGGCAAAAGTACGCCGTAGTTTTTTTTATTATTTTTTGAAATAAACTAATGGAAATAATGGATTTTCATTACATGAAAACCTATATTTCCTTAAAATGTTTTCCAAAAATCTTAATTTCAACTGAATTAAAGAAAAGATATAGGTCATCCATCACTAGAGAACCTTGTAAATTCTTAACAAACCGCTACAATAAACACAGTATAATGTTTATACTGAAAAATTCCAGGTTGAATATAAAGTTCCCTGAGGTTTTCATATTAAATATAAAATTCCCTGATCTTTCCAAGTTGAATATAAAGTTCCCCGAGGTTTTCATATTAAATATAAAACTCCCTGATCTTTCCAAGTTGAATATAAAGTTCCCTGAGGTTTACATATTAAATATAAAATTCCCTGATCTTTCCAAGTTGAATATAAAGTTCCCTGAGGTTTACATATTAAATATAAAATTCCCTGAAGTTTCCAGGTTGAATATAAAATTCCCTAAGATTTTCAGGTTTAATATAAAATTCCCTAAGGTTTCCAAGTTGAACAAATGTATAAAATTCCTATACGTTTCCAGGTGTAATATAAAATTCCTGTAGGTTTTCAGGTTGTATACAAACTTCCCTAAGGTTTCCATGTTGAATATAACATTCTCTGAGTTTTCCAGGGTGAATATAAAATTCCCTGAGGTTTCCAAGTTAAATAAAAAATTCCCTAAGGTTTCCAGGTTCAATATAACATTTCCTAAGGTTATGTTGAATATAAAATCCCCTAAGGTTTCCAGGTTTAATATACATGTAGGCACGAAATCAGTCATAGGTGGTGCTAGGGCATTGAAAGTGCGAATAAACAAGCAGTAAGGATCTTGACACGTACCCTACAGAAGGGGTTTCTGAACGGTATTTTAAGGCGAAGAACAGAAGTTGGAGGAGGGGAAACTGGGATGGCAGCCAAAAAATGCCAAAATAAAAAAATAAATAAAAAACCTGGAGAGAAACCCGTTAAAAAACGGCCATAAAAAGTAACGAAACAGATTCTAGCATTTTTATGGAAATGCGAGAAGTAAGCCAGGCGGCCAAGTCGCTATTTCAAGGCCTGGAGGGCGAAAAAAAAAATGCTGGCGGGTGAGGAGCGAAGGTCAAAGTTCGACATTCGTAAACCTGCCGTATTATTTTTAAGGCGATGTTTCCCTTAGTCACGTGTACCAGGTGCTCAAAAAAAAATTATTTGGATCTTCCCAATTTAAAAACATGCAATTCCCTTCAAAGCGCTCGATAATCTCATATTCAAAACGTACGTGTGTCTGTTACAATCTTTCGTTTAACTACGACTACAAGAAAAACGTATTTTGTTGTGACGCCTTATTTTAAATAATAAAATAACAGGTACGAGTGGAATGCGAAATTGGGAGTTGCCATATGCACCTAAAGTATGTCTATTATTTAGGCATATCGAAATTTGATTACTTAAAAAAAACGCGGAAATAATGACGTTTCATGAATAAGAGTGAATTAGATTACGACCCATTCTGAATGGTGGCGAGGAAAATTAATGGTTATACAATGAATAGGCGTGTTATTAAACTTGATCAAAAGTGATCAACGACCAAAAAAAAAAAAAAACTTATCTGGATCTTCCTAATTTAACAACATACAATTCCCTTCACGCCAAAATAAGAAATACATGTAAATGGAAATGGTGATCCAGTTGTGGTCATAAAGTAGATCAAAATGGATCAAAGACGTGATCAAACTGATCGAGGAAAATCCTTGAACAAATGATGAAAGTGATGATTTTATCAAGTTTGGAAACGCCACACGTATTGTTGTATTATACAGATCCAAATAAATTTTAACATAGTGAGTAGGGGGTAGGGGAATCGGATCAAGTTCAACGAAAATCCTCCGATTGATTTCAACCCACATTTGAATTCAACCTTTTTCCCTCCGGCGTCATTTGGCCCACCATTAAAGCCCCCCACTCACGGGCCATCCAACCTCCCAAATGGCACGCCAGCACGCCAAAAATCCACCGTGAGTGGAAAA
>JAQGAF010002145.1:0-24690 GCA_034687865.1 Kryphioiulus occultus | reverse complement strand
CTACACGTATTTTGAAATACATTTCAAAATGCATTGCATATTATGTATTTCGAAATGCATTTCTTTTCCATGTGGGTCTTGCGTGTAACGTTTACATGCACTTATTAAACGTTTTCATGCAGACTTATGTTAACTTAATCCAAGAATCCTAGTTTAAATCATGTGTGTAAACGTTTATATGCGGACTTATGTTAACTTAAACCAATAGTCTTAGTTTAAGTCATGCATGTAAACCTGCAGCCTAGTTTCACCTGTTTTGAGTAACTTGATTCGAGAAACTGCATGGCGGTGGTTTGATTTGAGTTACTCAAACCAAGTAGATTGATCTAAATCCCTTCTAGAAAACAATTAGCTTTCAGAATAGGTCAGTCTAATTTCACTCGATTTGAGTAAACTATTCGAGAAACTACATGGGGGTGGTTTGATTCAGGACACTCAAACCAAGTAACTTGATCTAAGAATAGGCCTTAGGCGCCATGATTGGTACATGACACCTAGTTTTCCATAACGGAAAACTAGGTTGCTTAACGTAAAGTTAACATTAAGCAAGAATCTTAGTTTAAGCCATACATGTAAACACTTTTCACCTACTTTTGCTAAGGTCCCCCTAAGGTCCATGTAGGTTTTTTTTTACAAAGCAGAGGATTTTGGATGTTTCGAGACATTTCACCACCAAGTGACAAACTTAAGCGTGGTCATGTAAACCCACATCTACTTTATCTAAGTGACTCGGATTAAGCTGAAATTATGTAGGTCTGATACCTAGTCAGATCATATGCTCTGCCATGCTCACTAAATTAATCTGAGCCTCCCTCAACAGAAAATTTGAGCAGTTGATTTAAAAATTTGAGAAACTTCTCATAGTGAGTCTCTTTGTGACTCGGGTAACTAATTCCTCCTCCCGGAAGGAAGCTGGGCGTGTCGGAAGTACGTCGAAAGTGACGACTATTTCGAGGGCGTGGCTCCCACACGAGGCATTTTTGAAACCCAATCGTGCATATGCGAACACCGTTAAATTCCCAAAAGACGAAAATTACAAACGAGCAAACACTTAATTTCCCACACCCTAATTAACTCAAAGGTAGCTACTGATGACGAAGTGAAAAAATAGCAAAAAAGTCTTATAACTATTTACCTAAAACCCACTGTCATGTTATGACGTATTCACACTGCTTGTGACGCCATAAACACGCCACAACACTGCTTAATTAAACAAGCTTTTGGGCTTATTTGCATACACGTCATTATAATTCAAACAACAGTCAACAGTCAGATTTCTGTCAATGTATAAGCGTTTTGGGTATGTTGATATATTTGTTATAAATTCTATAATTTACTATAAATGGTAGAATGGAATGTGAAATAGCCATTGAAACTCACCTAATTGAACTGCGACAGTCGAGTTTTGTTGACCAAATCCGTGTTGACGAAATCCTAATAGACCACAAATGACCAATCTTCAATTGAAGTCAAAACCGAAGTGACCACCTTGCGATTAAAATCCTGCAAAAGACAAATATTATTAAGATTTAATTAAAAAAAACTAATGTATTGAGTAAAACTGAAAAGAAGATTAATTATAAATATAGATAATATAATTCCCGAAAACCAAACTGTATTTAGCTTCAATTCAACTCAGTACATTAAAATCAGTAAGTGAATACCGTGTGGTAGGGAGGATGTAGTCCATCAAACAAATTGTGAACGTTCACGTATTACGTCATCACAAAATCTTAAATATCAAATCCACCCCTTGATCCCACACAAAAGCACATTTTCAAAAACTACATTGTACATTCACTACAATTTTCATTTATCATAATTTGGCCATACCCCTGGTTTTATTGTTATTTTGATAAAATATTTCTATGAAAAAAATTTTTCTTTGAAAAAAATAAATTTTTTGATGAAAATCAATCAGATTTTAGCTAATTTCGATAAAAATTACGTTCAGTCGATTATATTATTACTCATGGTGGGTTGGATTCACCACAATTTTTAATTTATCATATTTTGGCCTCACCCCTGTTTTTATTGTTATTTTGATAATATTTCTATGAAAAAATATCTTTGAAAAAAAATTTTTTTTGATGAAAATCAATCAGTTTTCATCTAATTTCGATAAAAAACACAATTTTTCATTCATTATAATTTGGCTATACCCCTGTTTTTATTGTTATTTTGATAAAATATTTCTATGTTGTGCAACCACATACGAAAGGTCGAAGGTTAGAGGGCGTTCAAATATTACGTCATTTCTGGAGAGGAGCCATCATTTAAAAGTAATTTTTTTGATGAAGATAGATCAGATTTCATCTAATTTTGATAAAAATTATGTTCAATAGGTCATATTTGGCGGTTGGAAATAAAAATTAAGATTTTGTGCTGACACAATACTTGAACGTTTCCAATTTGGCCAAACAAACTACATGGAAGGGTTTAACCAAATGCTGAGTAATCTCTTCAAAAAGACAAATTTTGATGAAACTCGATAAGTTTTCATCAAATTTCGATAAAAATTATGTTCAACAAATGTCTTTCGGTAAATTATATCATCACTCATGGTGGGTTTGATATGAGAATTGAGATTTTTAATGACACAATACTTGAACGTTCCCAATTTGGTCCAACACGCTACATGACCAAGGGCGCCACCACACGGTGAAACTGAGCAAATGCCAACTTCCGGTAATTTACGTAACACTGGACGTATGTAGTGTCCTCTCAGCTCTCCAACCGGACCTAACGCCACGGGAATTTGCACCCAATTTCCGGTACACGAGTGAAATTTCTCCCGCTTGAGTGCGCTCGTTGATTGCAGCGCCAGCAGCGCCCCCCCTCGGCATCGATTGGCAAAATCCGATATTTGGCAAACAGGCAACCGGAAGTGAGGGTCGTTGCCTTCCGCACCCAATGCTTTCATCAACTCGATTTCAGCGCGTTTTAATGTCCATCTAATGGTCATTTTAAGACCGCCATTGTCGATAACAGCGCCCCCTGGCCCCTGATGTGGGGTTGCCAGAATTGGCCCTCAAGCCCTTTATGAATCGGTCATGCGAAATTCCGATACACATTAAGCATGTTCGTAATGTTACGGAGTAACTGTGCCCTTAGGAAAAGATAAGTGTGACGTGTCAATTCGCAATATTGCTACATGTATGTCTTTTGCAGGGCCAGATGCGGATTAAAACACGACATTGGACATGTCAATTGCTCTTATTTTGGTTTCGTCCTCGTTTAATAAACGTAAGTCAATTAGCTATATTTTGAGCAAGGCTTCGTGTTACTTACACATGGTTCATACAAAAATTTGCAACTCAATTTCCCTGACTATCCCTCACCAAATCTGATTAATTTCCTTGACTTATCAAATAAAAAATGTCATGCGTAATTAAAATTAACTATCTGCGACACTACAATTAACTATATTTTTTGTATTTTTCTGCCAGGATGACTGGCCAAATATACAAAATTTTAAAGGTTTTTTAGACACTTCTTTAAAAATTTACAATTTAAAGAAACAATTTGTACAGGTTTGATCCGAGCAAATATACTATATGGCGGATTTTTCACAAATTATAGATCTGATCACGAAATGATAGAATTAGCCCACAATTTTGTAAGAAGAAATAATAATATTAATAATTAAGAGACTGCCATAGGCGAAATATTTGAAAAATTACGAGAAATATTGGATTTTTAGTGCATTAATATTACTAATGATGAGAACACTAGTGGTTGAAACCACTAGATCTCAAACACTGCATTTTTGAGGACTTCTTTGAAATATAAAAAAATTCTTCATGACGACGGAAACGTCATAGGGGAATTTTTTTAACAAAAAATATGCATTTTAGGTGAATTTTTCATAAGGAAAATTAATGATAATGATAAGAAATGATTGTCAAAACACCGTAGGCGAAAGCTTTAGAAAAAGTAGATCACAAATACAGATTTTCTAATGCTTTTCATGAGATACTTATACCAAACCAATCAAAATAGTTGTGCCACAACAAATTTCCAGACATTATGAATTTCCCTGACTAAAACCTGAATTTCCCTGACTCAATGGGTCAAAATGTCAACATTTCCCTGACTTTCCCTGACCACGATTCATTTCCCTGACTTTCCCTGACCACGATTCATTTCCCTGACTTTCCCTGACCACGATTCATTTCCCTGACTTTCCTTGACCACGATTCATTTCCCTGACTTTCCCTGACTTTCCTTGACCACGATTCATTTCCCTGACTTTCCCTGACTACATTTCATTTCCCTGACCATTCCTGACGCTATGAATCCTGTATACACTCTTTCGCAACACTTAGCATAGCTTCGTGTTGGACCCACGTTGAGCCAAACAATGTCACCACATTGTTAATTCCCTCAAAACCAAACTAACAACCCAATTCCAGTATCTGACAAATTCCTGCATGTTTTCAGTTTTAAGACGGGTTTCTTGTGAAATTTACAATGAAGTGTTCGCAAAAATTGTAATTTTTACCCAATTTTTCACATTTTTACACAAGGGTATACATTTTTACACTGGCCACATGCCTGCTATTTGAAAATCAAGAGCCAAACAATGTCAAAAACATTGTTATTTCCCTCACTTCACAGCATGTCAATGCTATAACATGGTCTTAAACGTCGACAAAACAAACCCAAACTAACAACCCAATTCCAGTACCTGACATAAATTCTCGCATGTTTTCGGATATTCTGCCATCAACCATTTGCAAACTGCCAGAAGCCCTTCCATGGCACAACGTGCATGCAAGACATACAGTAGCAAGTGTGTAAAATTTCAATTCTCGATACATTTGGCGAATATATACGAGAGTGAAAAAAGGCATCAAAGGCCCACCCCTCCCCCATTCATCAGAGGTGCCCTAGGTGCATTAGCCATTTTATATAAGGGGCAATGGCAGAAAAAGCGAGAAAATTTTTCGCTTGGGAATAGGGCTTTTGTTGGCTGTGAGAGAAGTAATCCGAGGAAAAGTCAGCTCATAACCTTTCATTTCCAGCTCTCTGGCGAGTACTTGGATTCCACGAAATCCATCAAATAATGGATTTGCATTATACTGGGAGCACAGCAGCGCCCCCTACCCATGCGTGAAACGTTAGGGCCCTTGATGGCAGGAACAGAAAAATCACTGAGGTGGCGCAACCATCGAGTACGTCGATAAAAAATAACTAAAAATCCCATCCCAGAATAAGGTGTGATGGTGGGGTAAGGGTGTTTGAAGAGCGCCCTAAAGTCACCAAAGTCTCGTAAAAATGGCCCCACCAGGGACCCAGGTGCACATTAGGTGGGTCCTGGGACCATGGGGACCAATACACGTGGCCGTTTTGCAAAATGGCCGACATTAAACGGCACGTCACGCAACTTTTATGAAATTGAACTTTTCATTTGCCAAATTAGTTTCAGGAACGGGGTGTGCCGAAAGTTTGTATCGTAACATTTTTGCTGATTCTGTGAGGAGACAGTAGGTTTGTTGGTTGGTTGGTTGAAGGGTATTGGAAAGTTGTAGACTGTGAGAAAAGTGGATAAGGTAGTGAGAAAGTGAAGACAGTGAAGAAGTGAAGACAGTAAGACAGAATTGTAGACAGTGAAGAAGTGAAGACAGTAAGACAGAATTGTAGACAGTAAGACAGAATTGTAGACAGTGAAGAAGTGAAGACAGTAAGACAGAATTGTAGACAGTGAAGACAGTAAGACAGTGAAGAAGTGAAGACAGTAAGACTGAATTGTAGACAGTGAAGAAGTGAAGAAAGTAAGACTGAATTGTAGACAGTGAAGAAGTGAAGACAGTAAGACTGAATTGTAGACAGTGAAGAAGTGAAGACAGTAAGACAGAATTGTAGACAGACTGAAGTAAGAACAGTGGGAAAGTGGGAAACAGTGAAGTTGAAGTAGACGAGGGAATAAGACAGTCAGAGACAATGAGAAATGAATTGGGAACAAGTTTGGGAAGTTGGAAACTGAGAAACGTGGAGAAGGGAATGAAAAAGTCAAGACAGTGAGACTGAAGAAAAGAGGAAAATGGGAAAATATGAGACAGTGAAGTTGAAGCGGACAAGGGTTTGAGACAGTTGGAGACAGTGAGAAATAAATTGGGAAGTTGGAAATAGAGAAAAGTGGGGAGAAGGTAATGAAAAAGTGAAGACAGTGAGACTGAAGAAAAGAGGAAAGTGGAAAAGTAGGAGGCAGTAAGGTTGAAGTGGAGAAGGGTGTTGGGGACTTGGGACAGTGATGTTAAAGTAGAGAAGAGAATGAGGCAGTTGGAGACAGTGAGAAGGGAATTGCAAAGTTGAGAACTGTAAGACAAGTGGAAAAAGTAAAGACAGTGAAACTAAAGTATAGGGAAATGAGAAATTAAGAGACAGTGCACATCAGGTTAAACAGTTTGGGACAGTTAAGTTAAATTAGAGAAGGGGAAGTTGTCAACTTCTTGGAGACAGTGAGAAATGCGTGTAAATAAATTGGATTGTACGAGACAGTAAGACAAGCAGAATATAGTTTGGGGTACAGACAGTCCAGCTGAAGTAAAGAGATACATTTTCAAAGGGGAAAATTCGAAGACAGTAAGGTTGAAATCAAATGGGGAATGGATAAGTAGGTCTATATAGAAGACAGTGAGAAAAATGTAGAAATGACTTTAATTATAGAAGACAGGAAGACAGTGACACTGAAGTATAGGAGGAAATGAAAAAGCAGGAGACAGTGTAGTTGATGTAGAGAAGGGAAAAGACAGTGAGATTGAAATGACAAGGGAAATGGGGAAGTAGGAATGTATGAGCCAGTAAGAAAAATATATTTGTCGATGCAAGACAATAGGGATTGGAAGATAAGACAGTACAAGACAGTAAGAAGGAGGAAGATTCCTCCAAAAGCCTGGATAAACGGTTAGCAACAAAGTAAGCATTCTTCCACACCTCAAGTGCCAAGTCAGCCATCTTGAGTTTCTGAAGCAAAAATAAAAATGGGTTTTAGGGAGGGTCTAATCCATTGTCTGGCAAACTCTGTCCACTCAGGGGTCATCCATCAAGGAGGGCTTAAGCCTGGAACACCTTGAGTAATTACCAGTGTTGATTTCTGCTTCTTTTCAAGAATTACTTTGTCTCTGCTTTTCCCATTATTCTTGACTGACAAAAAGTAAATGATTACAGTTCGCCATCTAAGACCCCCTGCCACACGCACACACTCAGGGGGGTGAGTGGGCAATGGTCATTCAACGACTAATTCACTTGTCCGAACCGTTGATGAGCTCTCACGTACTGTGACTCTGTGAAGAAGGCTACAAAAACGATAGTGGACCAGACAAAAGTTAACGAAAACCATGAAATTGGAATGCGCAGGTCACGGACGAGGGTCAAATGAGGCGCGAACACGAGTGGATTTTAGTTCGACATCTGTAAACAGAAACCAGGAACACGTGTGTTCAATTTGCGACCATTTTTAGTTCAGGCTTCACTTTCCGCTGAAAATTCCCATAGGCTGGCATTGAACATCCATGCTGAGAAAGTGAAACCAAGTCAAGAATCTTATATTTCAGTCTATAAGATAGTTGGGGGATGTTCAAGAATTATGCCATCATTATTTCAGCAGATGTCTAAATTATGCACCATATGATGCATTACTGTTCATTATCTTATGCACCGTATTATACCAGTACCGGTCAAAATTATGCGCCATCTGTCAGTATCAATCAAGCTTATGCCCAATAAAGTCAGTATGTCATCAATGTAATATGTATTTATCATATATTGTAGTCAGCACTGGTCAAACTTATGCACCAAGTGTCAGTGTTGACCGAAAATTATGCAGTAAATATCAGAGCTGCCAACATAATCAAGCTAATATCAGTACTGATCAAACCTGTGCACCATTTAATGGCAGTATTGGTCAATATTATTCGCCATATAATGTCAGTAGATGTCTCAATTCCCATATCCCATATCCATGATTTTTATCCATTTTGGTAGAGGCTTCACTTTCAGTTGAAAATTCCCATAGGCTTGCATTGAGCATCCATGCTGAAGATGTGAAGCCTAGCACTTTGGGTTAAATCATTCATTTAGCATCTTCATTCGCAAAAAAAATTCCCCTCACACTGCTTTTTTAGTTGGAAATGTGCTTTTATATTCATGATTTTATCTAAATTTGATCAAAATTTCGTTCAACGAGACATTTTTCGTTAAATATGTCTTGTGTGAGGGAGGGGGATAGAGGCTACAATGATGACGAGTGCACGTACGAGTGGAAAATAACGATTTCGTGATGACATAATACGTGAACGATGCAGAAGCAAGCCATAAGGGCACAGCTTCACTTGCTAATGAAATTGCACATTGCCCAGCGTTGCGCATCCATGCTGAAAAAGTGAAGCCTCTTGTCTGGTGTTAGATCAACAATAAAAAACGCGTATGTTTGATTTTTTTACGCTAGTGGTCACCCAGCGTGACATCGTCCCTGCCTCCTGGCTCCCCAGGGTCAAACCCAGTTCACTCTTTTTGACATTTTGGGGGTGAGGGTGAGGGGGTGAGTACAGGGTGACCCCCTCAGGGTTTGCTTTACGTCGTAAAATTCTGCGAAGAATTCCGCAGCGGGACATTAATCCCTTGAATTAAAATCGGACGCCATATTGAAAACTGAAAAGGGGCAATAAAGGGTTACTGGGTGTCCCAAAAGACCTTCCCCCTCGGTGACTAACCATTTTGGGGCATTTGTTCACCCCTTTGATTATTAACTCCTTGGGCCTTAATTTTTAATAAATCCAGACGTGTGTGTCCCAACCAAGTTTCAATTACTCTTTATCGCCAATTTTTAACGCGAAAAAATTCACTTTATTAAAACTGGGGATACGTTCACCGCTGGGTGGCTCTTCAGTCCCAAAGAGCTTAGCTGAGGATTTGACTGAAATCCTCGTTTCGTGACTCATTTGTGATTCGGACTTTGTCGAGGACTCGTTTCGGACGTTTTAAAAAACGAGCGGCATTAATTTTTTACATGCCAGTAGTGTCCTAATTCCACTTAAGTCCGGCCAAATCATATTCGTATTTTAATTACGAAGGGGGTTCTCAGCAGGAGAGGGTTTTCATCAGAGACCTCTGGAGATAACTGGATAAACCCAGGAATCTTTTAAACCATTTGCGCCATATGAGGCTTAGATGTACTCGTGTTACCAAAAAACCAAATGTGTGTGTTATTTCATGTTCAGAAAATGACATTGCGAAATATCCCATTTAGAAAACTATGTTTTGTAAAAATATTCCATTCAGAAAATGGCATTTCAAAATATCCCATTCAAAAATGATATTATAAAAACATCCCATTCAGAAATGATATTATTTTAAAAACATCCCATTCAGAAAATTCATATATCTGAACTATTCCATTCAGAAAAATTATTAACAACTATTGCATCCAGAAAATGCACACTTTCAGTATATTACATAATGAAAATTCATATTTATAAATAATTTTTCATTTTAAAATTATATTTTACAAAATATCCCATTCAGAAAATGATATTTTTTTTTAAATATTCCATTCAGAAAAATTATAAACAAATATGGCATCTAGAAAATGCACGATTTTAGTACATTACATAAAGAAAATTCATATTTATAAATATTTTCCCATTTCAAAATATTTTACAAAATATCCCATTCAGAAAATTCCTATATTTGAACTATTCCATTCAGAAAATGCATACTCTATCACAGTCTGAAACATTTTAGAAGTACACTATTCGGAAAACTCACATTTTAAACAATTTTCCATTAGAAAATTATATTTTACGAAATATCCCATTGAGAATATTATGGTTAACAAATACCCCATTCATAAAATTCATATATTCGTAGTATTCCATTCAGAAAATGCTTATTTTCCAATTACATTTAGTAATAGCATATTTTAAAAGTAACCCATTCAGAAAATCCCACTTAAAAACAATTATATTACCTATTCATTCAGAAACAGCACATTTAAAAAGTAACTCAATCTGAAAATTCATATTTTAAAAAACATGCCATTCGGGATAAGAAAATTTGACAAATTTCCCAATCAGAAGAAAAGCTTTCAAAGTGACTGAAATATCCCACTCAAACACATCCTACATGTATTTGAAAAACATCCTGCTCAAAAAACTCATATTATAGGATAGCAATTTTCCTAAAAACACATTTAGCTAAAAATTGCACCTTCCCAATTGTTTTACCACTGTGGCAACTGTTTGTGCTTTATTACAACGTTAAGGATTCATTGATCATAATGTTTGGATTCACCAGGCTTGGAAGGGTCAACGTGCATAATTGAAATTGACATATTTATTACAAGCAGCAAATTCCTCTCTGACCTCACCATTTCCCCCAAAAATGTCCTACGTCGCAAAGGTCACCATAGAACAACGAACGAGTGACCTTCTTAAGCACCAAAAATAATTAGTGCTCGAGTCTCGTTGTTTTAACCCCTCGGTAGCTGCGCTAATTAACATTCCGCATAATGCCTTTGATCGATGCTGGGATGAATTATTTCGAATTTAATTAGGCGTGTTTAGGTGGATCAGAAGCTGCTTCCCCCTTTAATTCCCTTTTGTTTTCATTTTTAAAACGCACAAAACCCTTCTATGTCCATCTGGTGGCCAATATAATTAGTTTGCGCCACACCCAACCGACACGTTCATCATAGCAGATGCGTGAAACGTCCAATTAAATCTTTGCAAATGTTATCAAATTTCCACTAATCCTGGTCACTTTAACGTTATTACTGCTTAGTCTGCTTAGCAATTGCTCCAGTATGCAGCTCAACACCCTACCAATAACTGATATTATAGATTTTATATTATGGAAGTAATAAAAGCACTTATACCAACAGTATGCTGCATCAATACTGGTCAAACTAATGCACCATATACTAGTAGTCAGTATTGATCAAACTTGCCCACCAAATAAAATCAGTATTTCTAAATTATGCACCATATGTTGTTAGTACTGCTCAATATTATGCACCATATTATACCAGTACTGGTCAAAATCTTGCACCATATGTCAGTATCAATCAAGCTTATGCAACATATAATTTCAGTATGGTCGAACTTATGCTCCAATAGCCAGTATTGCATCAATCTTATACCCAGTATGTAAACACCATATAAAGTCAGCACTGGTCAAACTTGTGCACCACTAGTCAGTATTGACCAAAAAGTATGCAATAAATATCAGGACTGTCAACATAATCAGGATAATAGCAGTACTGGTCAAACTTGTGCATCACTTTATGGCAGTATTGGTCAATATTATTCACCATATAATGTCAGTATATGTCTAAATTATGCTCCAAATGATGTCACTACTACTCAAACTTATGCACCATATTATGTATTATACAAGAACTGGTCAAAATTTCGAACCAATCTTATGAATCAAGCTCATGCAACAATTTCGGTACTTTTCAAACTTTTGCTGCAATAATGTCAGTATCATAACAATCTTATATGTACAATATACTCCATATAGTCAGCACTGGTCAAACTTGTGCACCATGTGTCAGTATTGGCCCAAAAACTGCAATAAATATCACAACTGTCAACATAATCAAGATAATATCAGTACAGGTCAAACTTATGCTCGACATGTCAGTATTGTTCAAAATTACGCAACAAATAATGTCAGAACAACTTGACATTATCACTACATCAGTACGGGTCAAAATTATGCACCATATATCGGTACTGTTCAAACTTTAAACAACACATGATGTCAGTACTGATCAAACTTATGTAACACATGATGTCAGTATTGATCAAACTCATGTAACACCTAAACCGTACATTAGTTTGTTCAAATATGAAACGTGCTACACAACATATCTCCACTGGTAGGCGTGATTGAATTTGGAGTCATTTTGCTGACCCATATTCCCACTCAAAAACACTGCTTTGCTGCCAAGGTTACCTGGCATCACTGGACTAGTAGCTGAGGGATCAATTCCTAATGCGTCCTGCGGATGTGAAAAGGAAGACATGCGGATGAATTCTTATCGGAATCGGGAGTAACATGGCCGCCTAACTCGCTGAATATTCAGTGACTGGAGCGTTGACACAGAGCAGAAGGAAAAGATATGAGCTGAAAATATTTCGAAGATAAGAGGAAGTCAGACGTGGCCAGCTCAGGATGTGAGAAGCCTCGAGGGACCAAGGTGTTGGGGGAAACAAGGGGCAGAGGTAAGGGGAGCTGCCCCAAGAGAGTTAGTGTTCATAGCCAACCTTTGGAAGGAGTGGGGAAAACCCATCGAAAGGTAAATATAATGTTGTTGAAATCTGGGAGTGCGAGTATGAACATCTAAAAATGGAGTAACCAGACTCAAACCCACTGACTCCATGGCATGAAATGAGGTCCAAAAAGATGAAAGTGGTGAGCGGAAGGACCACAACGCTCGCAGCGCCACCCCCAGCCGGATAAATCAATACCTCATTTCCTGGCCAAGCCTGTTGATATACGCGAGGGTGTAGCCCCGTTCACTTAATCTCCCCCGAAGCGATATGGAACCGTAATGAATGCGAGCCATTCGAAGGCAGGAGCGCTGTAGCACCGCTTTTTCACTCCGGCTTTTAGACACGAAAACTCAATCTTTCATATTTGTGCATCCAGAACCGGAAGTCTTTCGCGCTATAGCACGCATCCAAAAGAGATGAGCGCCGTAGGGGAAGGCATCGAGCGCATGCACCCAGCATTGACCACGTAGAGCACCACAATGGCGTCCGACGATACGCAAGGGCCAAATATCGACGTTCAAATATTCAAAAATGCAATATTAAAAGCACAGGGACGTGCACTCGAGTGCGTTCGAGTGATGGGGAAAAAAAGATGGCTTTATGGCTTTATTTGGAAGATGTGTCCGGTTATTGGCTCAGAAAAGATGGACAAGATGGCAGGCCACTGGACGCGGGTCAGCGCAGGAAATTGAAGAAATTTAATATGGTGGACAGTGATTTGGACGAGGAACATAAAATGAAAAAAACTACATGGTGGAAATGAGCATTAGATGCATGCTTTCAGCTTAGGGTGACGTGATGGACAATGTCCACTATACAGTATGTGCAAGAGTGGGTCAGCTTCCATTTTCAGATGTCCAAGGGGATCAAAAGTTACAAATACTAATCTGGCTTTGTGGGAATATTTACAAGTAAATTACAACGACCAACACAGAATCAGTCACTCTTTGGACTACAAGAAAAACCATCTGGGGACCAACTTTTTAGCACGAGTTGAAGCTGCCAGTTTTATGTGAATAAAATTTATTCAATTAAAATGAATTTTGGTTTTCACCACATTGACAAAAATGTTTCAACATACATGTATATTTTGATGTAATGCATTACATCTTACAGAAATAAGGTCATGTTAAACATTTTTAATGTAGCAATAATTTAACATGTCTGAGATGTGACAGTGTATCCGGAAAGTTGTTTGTCAACAATTATTTACGGAACATTGTTCTCAACAGTCAATTACACAAGTTATGTTATGGTTAAGTTAGTTTAGGTTAAGTTAGGTTAAGAAAGCACTGACTTATGTAGACAACTTTCTGTAAATCATGTGACAACTCAAAAATGTTCAATTTCCGATTTAAGGCAAAATTGACAAGCTTCACCTGCAAACTGGCCATCTTTGAGTTATGTAACTTCAGTTTTCACCCTCCCTGAAGTTACATGTAAGCAACATAGAGCTATATCAGTACCTGGTACTTTCTGCAATATTTCTGAAAACAACAGCACTGCTTGTCCCAATGCCCCAAACCAGTTTCTGGCATTTCAAAACCAGATCGAAACTCAAGATGGCGTCAAACGTGTTGCGCATGTCCATTAATCGAAATTCAAGATCAGCAAAATTTCCTCACCTCAGGACATGTTTCGTGTTTATTTTTAGCAAAACATCAGCTAAAAATCTGCTGTTTTGAGTGGAGTCCAGGTGTGATTTTTCCCATGATTCCCGTCTTATCTCCCCTCACTTATCTCCATTCCTCGCTCAGGTATCTCCCTTCTTAGTGGAACGTTTTCACTCATCCCCTCGTTTTTTCACGTTTGAGGTGCCATTGCGTGCGCTGGGTCAGAGGTTAACGCCATTTTAAGAAGGCCTAATGGTGATCTAATCTTTTTTTCAGCGCAATTTTACGACCATTTTAATTATTTAATTACTTTTTATCGCAATCAGGATTTATGGAATGCCACACATGCTGCGATAGAAAGCGAGTTTCGGCCGCCATCTTGGTAGTGGCGAACCTCACTCAGACATCATTTCGGAAACCACTTAAGATAGCAGCTTAATATAAGTAAGATGTTTTTTAATTGTTAGAGCTTTAAAAACTGTAAACAACACAAGGGATGGGATGAATGGAGATTTCGGAGAGTTTTGGCAGCCATCTTGGTAGTGACAAAACTCACTCCGAAATCGTTTCGGAAACCACTTAAGATAGCAGTTTAATATAAGTAAGATGTTTCTTACTAGTCAGGAATTTAAAAACTGAAAGCAACACAAGGGATATGGGGTGAAGTGGGATTCCAGCGAGTTTTGGCAGCCATCTTGTTTGTGACAAAACTCACGTTGAAATAATTTCCGAAACCATTTAAGATAGCAGCTTAATATAAGTAAGATGTTTCTTACTTGTAGGAACTTTACAAACTGAAAACAACAAAAGGGATGGGGTGAACTGGGATTGCGGCAGCCAACTTAGTGGTGACTAAAATCACTTTTTAAATCATTTCGGAAACCACTTAAGATAGCAGCTTAATACAAGTTGTTTCGTATACTTGGGAGAACTTTAAAAACTGTAAACAACACAAGAGATGGGGTGAAGGGAGATTTCGGTACGTTTCGGCAGCCATCTTGGTGGTGACAAAACTCACTTTGAAATCGTTTCGGAAACCACTTAAGACAGCTGGTTAATGTAAGTAAGGCGTTGCTTACTCGTTAGAACTTTAAAAACTGAAAACAACACAATTAAAGGATGGGATGATGGGGGATTGTGGTGAATTTAATGGTTTCAGTTAGAACTTCCGTTTTCCACCAGCGCCCCCTGGATTTCACAACCTCATCAATTCCCATTTGAAATTCAACTGCTGATTGTAAAGAGGACTTATGACCAACCATTGGCGTAGAAAACAGGGCCAATTACGTTTAAACTTTTATCTGCAATTCGCCAATTTCCCTTTAATGGGGTCAACACTTGTCCACCAGGGACCGGAAGCCAGTTTCGCCACCTGGATAGCGACACTTGGACACTCATTTATTATTCGGGGATTTCGCCTCTGGGAATTCACTTCCGCAAAATGGCACTCGCTGGACTCGATGGAATTATGGCACTGACCAGAAGCTGGACATTCGAAACCCTGAGACTCTTTGGTCGCCATTGTTGTAGCGACTAAACTCGGAGTGTAAACGTTTGGGGAATTCAAAAACGAGGTTCTTTCGGAAGTAATGTAGTGCAGAAATTCGTGGGATGGAAAAGTACTGGAGAAGATTATTTTACTGTGTATTTCGGAAATTACTTGACAAAGAAAGTATTAATGTAGTTTTTAGAATTTTGGTGACCTTTTTTGGAAATATGTAAGACTTATTAAATAATTAAAGAATTATTAAATTAAGAAATATTAAAGAATTACTTTTTATATTGCTTTTTAGCATTTGTGGACCTTTTTGGAAATATTTAAAACTTTAGGATATTGATGACTTTATTTTTTGTATTAATGTTCTTTTTAGAATTTTGAAGACCTTTTTGGAAATATTTTATACTTCAGGAAATTAAGGAATATTTTTTGAATTGCTTTTTAGGATTTTGAGCGCTAGGATTTTAATACTTTAGACTTTAATGACTTTTTTTTGTATTAATGTAGTTTTTAGATTTTTGGGGAGCTTTTTGGAAATATTTAAGACTATAGCACATTAAGGACTTATTTTTAAATTGCTTTTTAGCATTTCGAGGACCCTTTTGGAAATACAATGTATTTAAAACTTTTTAGGACATTAAATTAAAGGACTTTTTCATTCTTTTGTAGTACTTTTTAGTACTGAGGACTTGATTGCAACCCTGCATTACAAAACACCCATATACAGGGTATCAACTGGATTTAGTATTGCAAATTCCATTTTTTCCAATACTAAAATTTTTCCTTGACCCTGAGATAAATTTCATGACTCTTCCATGACTTCCATGACCTGAATATCATTTCATGACTTCTCCATACTGGTCACTATTGCGGTTTTAATAAAAAAACGACTATACATTTGGTTGCCCCCTCCACTGTCATCATTCGTCATCATTTGGTTGACAAATGACAACCCCTCCCTAAGACGGTGACATAATACTTGAACGTTCCCCTAGACGTCGTTTCGGACATTTTGGTCAGTTTACAAACGAGTGTTTTTCAAACGATAACTTAGCGTTAATGATGTCCCATTCGTTGGATGCAGCCCGTTTGATATTGCTTAAAAAGCCAAGGCCCACCCAAATACCCTCATCTCGTTGGATTTTTTTTTAATGAATTATGGCGATGATGATGAGATAAGCAGATAAGCTAGGTAGTTATTTCGTAGGTGGGCGGAATAATGGGACAGGATTTAATGGGTCGCGAAGGTCACTTTTGTTTTTCGCCTGTTTTACCAACTTCGACGGTAGTTAGGAGCAGGTATAACCCCTTGGAAAGCGAAACCCACACCAAAAAATATTTCAAAAATGCATTTTTTCACTTTTCCCTTATCGTTTCATCTTGTTCCACTTCACTAATATACCCAAATTACAATACTCTGTGGACACTAATTGTGATAGGTTTGAACATTTTGCATGCTCTAATCGGTGTTTATGGAAATTGTGGCATTCTGTCAACTATGATAACTGCATTTTTAATGCTTTAATACAGTAATGCTGCGTGCAGAATGTTTTGAATTTTATGAAACGAAATATCACCATTTTAATGGCAGTTTTAGGCTACAAATCAATATACTGTATATGGGCATTTCAAATATTTGCTAGAGTAAAATCGCCAACTGAAAATCACAAGAGTTAACTGTTCCAAAACGATTTTAACTGAAATTGTGGTCAAATTACTAAGGTACTGCTTCCGAAACCTGGTTTTTGAAATTAGGTAATCGGTGGTTCTTTGGGTAACGAATATCTGAATGAAGTTACAATTTATCATAAAACTGCATAATCAGAATTACTCTTAGAAACTCCAGAAACTGATCGGATACTGAAAAACAGTGTCGAACAAGTACTTTAGCTGATAATATAATGAATATTTCACTCCAATCTGGTAAAAAAATTTTTTGATAAACTGTTTTGAGTAATGAGGTTTTCCTGAGAGGTTGTTTATGGATAATTGACGAAAAAGGTTAGCAAGTTGGGCTGTAATATATACATGTGTGTTCGTGCATTATGTCATCATATTTTATACGTATAAACCAAATGGTAATTTTTGTAAATACTGTACAATTTTCGGTTAAAGTCCATCCTATGTCATCTGCTGTCAAATGTGCTTTTGTGTGTCTAAAACCCATTTTTATCTTATTCTGATATAAATTGAGCACAAGTCCGATTTCTTTTCGAATGATTTAAAGTGAAAAACACGTTTTTCAGAAAATTTGGGTTAATATAACAGTATTTGAACGTTCCCTGAGCAACAGTGAAAGCAAAATTGTTATTTTCACTAAACTTTGAAAATACCCTAATCAAAACATTGCAAATACCAAACAAAAATAAAATCATATAAACAATTAATGCAAATATTTTCCTAGAAATTCCCTTCTTTTGACATTTAGGTAAAGCTTAATTTAGGATAGCCATCCTTTTGCTCGTGTCCATACCAGACTGAACTTTTGAAGGAACCGAAACATATGACAAAGACAAAGGATGGCCAGAGGGCGCTCGAACAGGTATATAACATGGTAAAACGCATACGTTAATTACAGGTGTTTCATGGCCTTCTTGGCCCATAAGTCTTCCGAATAATTCGGCAGAACAGTGGGGGTGCCAGGTCGTAAACAACGAAAATGGCACCCTGTAGCCCTCCGTGCACCTTACAAATTTCTCCCAAAGTGAGGTATTTCTCATTAGAAATTACGAGCCTGAGTGATTTGCGACGTGAGGTTTGAACACTAAAACAGTTTCTGGCCAATTTGTGCGCTGCTGGTTTCGAGCCTTTGCATAGCCGGGGATCCCAAAACAAAGTGCATGGTGCTCTAAGGGTGGTAAACGTGGTGGAAAATCGTGACCAAACTATTTTGATAAACATTACATACCGGCACTCGTTTGCCACATTAAAGCCGCAGGATGTGGTGCGAGTGATATTTACGATGTCGTTGCGCCATGTTCTGTGCCAATTTTTAAAAACTTAATTCCCAGCAACTATTGTAACTGTCACGAACCCAGAACCGGAAGGTGTAATTCATTTTACGCCAGGAATCGAGATAATATTTCATACTTTCGGTCATGAGGCTGCTGATGATCAAAAATTAGTTAATCGATTGAAATGTTGCGATTTACCATCCTGTAGTATTGCCATTTGATGCTATTGTTGTTGAAATCTGACGTCACTGTTTGCTGAACTTTGATGTGATTTGGTGTTTAAAATTGACATCATTTTGGGTTGAAATCTGACGTCGTGTGTTGGAATCTGACGTCATTGGGTTGAAGTTTGACGTCACTATTTGTTGAACTTTCACGTCACTGTTCCAATTTGCGGTTATTTTCCGTCACTATTTGGTGAACTTTGACGTGATTTGGTGTTCAGAGTTTACATCATTTTGGGAATTGAAATCTGAAGTCGTGTGAAGGAATCTGACGCCATTGCGTTGAAATCTGACGTCACTGTTTGTTCAACTTTGACGTAAGTTTTTGTTGAACTTTGGCCACACTGTTCCAATTTGCGGTTATTTGCCGTCACTGTTTGATGAACTTTGACGTGATTTGGTGTTCAAAGTTTACATCATTTTGTGAAATGAAATCTGAAGTCGTGTGAAGGAATCTGACGCCATTGCGTTGAAATCTGACGTCACTGTTCGTTCAACTTTGACGTCAGTTTTTGTTGAACTTTGGCCACTGTTCCAATTTGCGGTTATTTGCCGTCACTATTTGATGAACTTTGACGTGATTTGGTGGTCAAAGTTTACCTCATTTTGGATTGAAATCTGCCGTCGCGTGTTGGAGTCTGACGCCACTGAGTTGAAATTTTGCGTGTTTGGTGTTGAAATTTGAAGTCAATACGGGTGAAATGCTACGTCATTTTACATGGAAGCATATGACGCAACATGTTACTGACATTATGACGTAATTTTTTAATTATTGTGACATCATCTTTCGATTATTATGACGTCATCTTTCGCTGACTAACTGTGAGCTTCTTTGGCCCTTCGAATTCACTAAATCGAATTTGTTGCACTTCAACCATAACGAATTCGAATCGGTTTTCATTCGAAATTCACCGAATTCCAATGGGTTCTATCGTTCCATCAGTTCGCTTTTCGAATTCACTAAAATCGAATCCGCTCGTTCTTCAAACACGTTTCGAATCTGCAGTCATTCCATTTGGAATGCGCATTATTCCAAATCGGTTAGCTTTTCGAATCAACGCGTGGAATTCGAATCTGCTCGCGTTCGAATTCACTAAAATCGAATCGGACTTCATTTCGAATGAACTACTGTACATGTAATTCTAGCTTATTTGGAACGAGCGTCTCGTTCGCATTCGAAGTGATTGCAAATTAACACGGTGCAATTTTCTATTCGGATTTAATATCATGGTCCGACCTCAAACCTTATACGAGCTAACCATGATTTAATTGAAATCGTCGTTTTGCATGACGTAGCCTTACATATCCATTAATTAATTTCGGCCTTAATTAACTAAAACCTACCCTAATCTTCGCATTACATTTTCTCCGCTTCGTTCTTTGTCTCGAACGCCAGCCAAATGAACAAATAACGGTTCTTGAAATAGTGAAACACACGCATTCGATACGCCGCCATCGCCACCTGGTGTCAGCCCGAAAAAACGCTCGATTCAAAAATCTCATGTGTTTTTCTTTGATATGAAAAAAGCGTTGCAATACCATTAGAAAAAAATGAACAAAATTCTAATACATTGGACCCTCCAAAGTTGACCACATCCCCATGTTGCCCACATTTTAACTGAATGGACGGTCACCCCATTAACTCAATGGAAGGTGATCTCTAAATGTTGACCACCTGCACCTCTGTATGTTGTATGATGACTTCTTGGACTATGACAAACAATAGTAATTTACTCTTTGTAGGTTGACCAGCATAGTCCCAACATGTAAAGTCATAGATGATTAAATTTTTTGGCTGTTTGCAAAACTTATACTATACACCCCTGAACAGCTACTGTCTCTGTAGAGGTAGAAGAGTTCATTTTGGATCTTTTGGACATTTTGGACAGGGGGCTTGGTTGAAAATGCGAGATGTGCACTGTTTATAACCACTTACCACAACAGGTGGTACATTTGTCTGGACATGCTTTCCAACCTTACAGAATGAAATTTCCATGTACACTGTACAGTACATTGCAGTGTTACTGCGTTAAAATTCCAGTACTACTGATTATAAATGTAATAAATAGATAAATTTGCAGCTAATTAGCAATACTGGTACTGTATTACATGTATGAACATTTCACTAAGATTATTCATGAATGATTCATTAATGATGAATGATTAGCCTACTGTAATAAGTACATGGAGTTCACGGAATTCTATATATTTATCACCTCCTTAGGTTGACCAGTTTGTGACAGTCCCATGGGTAGTCAACTCTTACAGAGGTTCTACTGTATTTAAAAATGCCTCAATTGCAGAAAACAGCAAAATGGAGGTTTTTTTAATTCTTCGACAACATAATGCCAAAGTGTGAAATCGCACTAAATGTAATTGAATTATAAAGCATCGCAAAATAGGAGCGTGTCAGCAAAGTGGTCATTGCACCTTCGCATTGTGCACACGAGGTAAAACATTTCTTCCTGTTTGCTTTGTATGAGCTAAGCGAAAAATTGCGAAAATAAAAAAAAATGTAAATTAAGACCACAAAGTAATATCCGCGCACCGTTTTGCTATGGAGCAATAAAAGTTTTCAATGGTCAGGCGGTGAGTCAGGCGCTGGCCACCACCTCAAAATGCACGCTTAGTGGCCATTTCGGACATAAAAGTGACCACAGGGGGCATCTAATAAAATGTGAAAAATCTGTATGAATATCATACGCTGTGGTCAAAACATATTAACGACACTGTAAAATCTTAACCAGTTTAACGCAATGCGCACAAAACATTTTCTGAATTTGTATTTCCGAACTTGTTTTTATATCCCGAATAAATCGCGGGTATCCGGTCTACCCCTACGTGAGTTTACTCGTCAAATTGGCCGAAAAGGGTTTAAAGGACCCGCGAAAAAATCCCCAAAAATGGCCATTACCAATGAACATTTGAAGGTTTTCATGTGATGTGTATGTCAAATGATGTTAATGAAATTTTATTTTTCCCTGTTTTCCCCCAAATTTTATGGCTAACGCTATAGACATTTCCAGTGAACATAAAGAGACAAATTTAAAATTCAATAAGTGAATGAATGAGAAATTGAACTGAGCACTTTAAAAAAAAATGAAATGTAAAGATGCACATAGGCTATACATATATCGTCATATATATTTCATTATTTAATATTATTTTTTTAAAATACTGTTTTATTAATTTTTTTAATACATTACAAAAATTAAATTAATTTTACCATTTTGCAAAAAAATAATATAAATTATTAAGTTGTTTTCAAAATGGCCGATTTTGTGTAAGTTTGTATGTTTAATTGTTTAAGTTTCAATTTTTCATGTTATATTCATTTTTTTTATATAAAATTGAAGTTGCACGACTTGAAAAACTTTAAAAAATGATAAATTGAAAAACTTATTAAAAATATAAAAACTAAATAAAGCGGACAATCTAAAAATTTCCTCAAATATTCTCATAAGTTAACTATTTTTTGGTTCTGAAATACTGCTGCTTTTTTCCAAAAAAAGCAGCCAACATAAGCTTTATGAGCGACCCTGGTAATGTGAACTCCATGATTGTTTGCACAAAACCAAATTGATTGAGAGAGAAAGCAGGTAGGGCCCACTGGCAATATTTTCACACCTGCTTTATTTGCCAAAATGTGATGCATGCTCCACCATTATTGTTGGTGAATACGAAATGTGTAAAAGGTATTTATTCAAGGCGAACGCTGGCCACGTGTT
Source organism: Kryphioiulus occultus (assembly GCA_034687865.1). NCBI lineage: Eukaryota > Metazoa > Arthropoda > Diplopoda > Julida > Julidae > Kryphioiulus > Kryphioiulus occultus. The sequence continues at coordinate 2,389 of JAQGAF010002145.1, read as the reverse complement.
TTAGGGACTGTTAAAGGTCGTGACCCCAGCTATTGCGAAAAGATCAATTCTATTAGCGAACCGAACATAAATATTTTTTCAATATTTATGGAGCTTTGGGTGCGTGGAAAAATTATGACGGAAAAAAGGCGTAAAACAGCAGGGCACTAATAGAAATGCTGGCAAAATTTAATGTTTAGACATACTGTAGATCACCTTACGGGGGCCAGGTGAAAAAAAATGGCTGGTTGGTAACAAAAAAAAAGATCTTACGGCTACTTTCGTGCATTTTCTGGGGCTGTAGTGTCTGTCCTGTCCTAAGCAGTTTGCCAGTCCAGGGCCCTATTTCATGCAACTTTGTGAGTGAGGAGTTGAGGATGAAGAGTGAAGTGCGAATAGTGAATAATTGATTATGAATCTGTTTCACAAACTTGTCATCCCCAATCCGAAAAATATGTGAGGATTGAAGCCTGTATCCTATTTAATAAACTTTCAGAAGTGTGAAGAATTGACGAATCTGAAGGACAGAGCTGTGAGGAATAGATGAATCTGAGAGACAGCTGTGTGAAATTGATGATTTCATGTTTCACAAAAATATACTGTATGAGGAGTTGGGGGAGTGAAGAATGAAGAACTTGATGAATTTGATATTAGAAACCAGAGTTGGGTTTCATAAAAATTCGTGGGGAGTGCAGATGACATAAATCTGAAACTCCTCATGACTATTTTGAGGGAGAACTTTAAAAATACTCAGTACATTTGGGACATTGATATTAACATTTAACGATATATGTTACTGTGCTAAGTGGAAACAACTTCTGAGAGGTAAATAGATAGATTGTAAATCTCAGTAACACATTTTGCGAGGTTTTATCCTATACAGTAATGTCCAACCCAAACAGCATTGCAAAACGTATGGTGCACCTCTACACACATTTGGCTCATAGACTACTCAATAATACCAGGCTGAGCCTGTCATACTCCTCAAGTTCTCACTAAACTAATGCCTCAATCATCCAATCCTCACACATTTTTGAGGATTGAGGATGAAATGTTCACGAAACAGAATTATAATCAGTTCTTCACTACTCACACTTTCCATTGCAGGTTTGCCATACTGTTCAAATACATTATTTGCAATGAAAATTTCAATTTTATTTTTGTTAAAGTCTATCTAATTTTTACAAATGTTTTATTTTGTTGTTTAATACGTAAACCATGTAATGTAACCGATATAACAAATATGCTTTGAAATATCTACTCCTTTTCATTTAATCGTGAACAACAATTCTTATACTGTTCAAATACTTTTTTTACTCATTGTATTTTTATGAAACATGGAATCCTCAATACGTCACAGCTATCCCTCAGCTTCATCAATTCTTCACACACATCAAGTTTTATGAAATAGGGCCCAGGTACTGTATATCAAGTGATTTATCGGAGTAGCTGTGACCTTGGATGACCTTGCTTTGATCTAGGCCTACATGTAGCGTCTCTCACGTACACCGCACATGTACTCATAATGCGCTCACTGACTTTGTTTTCTGTACGTTGTCTCTGACATAACAATCGCAGAAATTAACGCACGATCTTAATGACTAACCTTTGTAATAACAAACCTTTGCTAATTTGTTACCCTAGCTTGGAATTCTTCGATTTGCGCAGTTCTTTTCTTCGCTAAACAGGCAAATGCAAGACCCGAAGCATGATCAGAGACCATCGCTTCTCAAGGTGTTCCTGGTTCACAATTTTGGCCAATGGTTTCGATAAAAGGTCCATAATCTCATTTGTCTAAGCTTACATGGTTTCAGCGTCTTCTTCATGACCGCCATCTTGGCATTCGATTACTGGAGTTTCAAATGTGACGTCAGCGCTGTGACGTAGGCACTGACGTCATCCGCTCACGTGCTGCATACAAGGTGTCCCAAAAGACGTTTAACGTAAAATCGTTTCATTGCAGTAAATTAATTACGGTAATATTTTTAAATACCAGAAAATGCGCGTATTTTTGAATGAGGAAAAATGTCCGCATTGTAACGGCAGCATTTTATCATTTACAGGTAGCTAAGCAACTCAAATAAATGTCACGCGTGATATTTCAACTCATTTTTGAACCTACTAATAGACAGAGAAATTTCGTACGAAATCTGATTTCGCACGAAATGGTACCTTTTGACGTCATTTCCTGTGCCAAAAATGTGTTTTCGGCGAAATGTTAAGAAAACTACACATTTCTTTCGAAATCTATGCCATGATTTCGTGCGAAATGTGTACTCACACGAAATAATCGAAAAAAAAAGATGCGCATGCGTAGAAAACATTGTAATCAAGGCAATGGGGACTTTCGTAAAATAAATCCCTATTGATGGTTACTCTTTGCCAATAGGGACTAATAGGGATATAGCAG
>JAQGAF010002144.1:0-24700 GCA_034687865.1 Kryphioiulus occultus | reverse complement strand
CCTAACTTGTAACTTGTAGTATTTCTGAAATTCATTTTGAAATAGACCTACAGTTCCATCCTATATTAAAATATTTTTCTCGTAAACTTACAATAAAACCAATTAATACCAATTTCACAAAATGTTTCTAATTTCTTTAATTATTAGTAAAGTTTAATGATGAAATCAAAATCATTTGATGTCAACTTTGATCAACAGCTTAAGTGTGAATTCTTAACCGTGTCAATTGTAACTAATTGATATTTCGTGATAGCAATATGGCCAATAGCTATCAATGGCTTCTGAAATCATACCCATCAATTGAATTTGGACGCATGTCATTTAATAACATTTCAAATAATTCCAAACAATAATAGTCATTTCCAAGACAATTGGCAATCTCAATTGTTTTGTAATGATATTTTTAATTGGACGATTTTCTAAATTTCCTGTCAGTTTAGGCCAGTTTGCCATTAGTTTTTCCATTCTGTCCCTAACTCCCTTTAGGGTGTTGTCTCGTCATCGTTAAACCCAGACGTAAATAAATCTGTTGTGCAACTTGCCAGCAACATTAGCAGACGCATAATTCAGCATCAAATTAGAGAGAGAGAGGGGTAGCTTAAGTGACGAATTAGGTTTTGCCTAAGACACCAATTAATTCGCCATAAAACGCCCCAGCTTGCAGGACTTTCGTTTTGCCATCTCAAAGACGTAAGACGTATCTTTTTTATTTGTCTTCTTCGGTTTGTTGTAACCATTAGGCCGCAAATCCATCGTTTTTCGCCAAATAAATGCGATTGCAACGAGCAATGGCCGATATTCCTTAGTTAAGCGAGTGCTCTTGATGGATTACCCCATAGGTAATCGTGTTAGTGACAGCAACGTTGTAAATGATATCTTCCCGATGGGTAAGCTAATAGAGAAATCATGGCCACTGTAAGCGGAGGATGAGGATGGGGGTGAGATGATGCATCTGTCTGGGAGGATCTGAACAGACAAAAGGATGGGATAAAACCCTTAAGCTCTCTACTAGACCCTGTCATTTAACCCCAGGTTGGGGAAAAAGCACGATTGGCTCTAATTGAAAGACTAGACAATGCCTTCGGATAAATAGACGCTGGGGAAACTGCTTCTTTTTCTTCGGTAAACTGTTTTCTCAGGGACCTTCGCCAATAGCACTTAACTGGCGTTAAAAAATAATGAGCCGAGGAACCCAATGCCCGCCTGCCATTAAAAAATAGCGAAAATAGGGTTGACGATAAGTAATATTTGCCTTTGGGGACCTTCGAGTATTACTCAATCACGAAATCGCGACTTTTCAGACACCCCACCCGTGCGTTTCAGCATTCGACAATTGTACATCACAACACATCCCCTCACACCCATTATCATCGACTGAAAAAATGTCGAAATATTGTGGATTTTAGTGTTGTTATCAAATGGGGACGTTCGAGTATTACGTCATCACGAAAACGCGACTTTTCAGACACTCTTCCATGTGTGTCAGCATTCGACATCGCAGCTTATCCCCTCACCACCATCATCATTGACTGAAAAAATGTCGAAATTTATAAAATTTAGATCAATAATTGTAGATTTTGACATTACGATCAAAATCTACATGCACATGGTAATTAAACGACATTTGTTGCAAAACCTCTTCCAGATGGTGGCGTAATACTTGATCGTCCCCTTCTCAGGAGGACCGTAACAAGTTTCACTGTTTTGTGTTTTTCATAATTTCTATAAAAATGTGATTGAAAATAATGGCTTTTAACATTATCGTCAAACAATGAAACAATCTGGTAATTAAACTACATGTTTTGCCTCCCACATTATTATGAGGTAATAATGGAGCTTCCCCTTTTCGAGATGACCCATATGGGAAGATGGTAAACAGAAACTATAGTGGCAAGTTTCTGTGTTTCTTTATTTCGGGCCACCCTGTATACCGTGAAAAAATATAAAATGAAAATTTTAAGTTTGTGAATGAAAATTGTTTTTCAGTTAATGCTCGTCCAATACAAACATTTCGGTTTGTTTTTGACAAAATGCTTATGTTAATTTCATGAAAACGAGATTAAAATTATGTGCAGTTTTACATCATATTGCATAAAATGATTTCTATCACAAATTATGTATTAGTTAAACGACAGGATAACAAACGACGCATTTGGCATGAATCACCAAGATGGTGACGTAATACTTGAACGCCCCCTTGTCAGGATGAATTGTTTTTGGTAGGAATGTAGTACAAAAACAGTGACAAGTTCCAATGCATGCTTTGTTTTTCGGGTCACCATGTTCTGTGAAAAAAAATATAAAATGGAAATTTCAAATTTGTCTATGAAAATTAGTTTTTTCAATAAATGTATGTCCAATTCAATTATCTAGGTTAATTTTTAGGCAAATCCTTTGAAAAGAAATTTATTTTACCAAGACAGTAATTGGAATTTTCATAATCAGGTTCACATTTTCTACTTTTCTAGAACAGTTTGCGATGATTTACCATTTATTTTTTATAACAATAGGTAGTTTTGTTGTCCACCAATTTGGCACCAAATCAAACATGAATAGTTTAGGTAATTTCAACTCTTTTATCACATTTTGTAATCACAATGGCGGAACGATTATTTTCTTTTCGTCAAAATTTCTTATTGTTTACCGTGTCGTTAGTAGTATGTTAAGACATTTTTGTCTGAAAATACGAGCATTTGTGTGTTAAAGCTTCGATGAAATGCTTTCGAGAATAATTGTCCACGTTTGTTAATTGAGAATTTTTTGAAAATGTGAGGAATTTGTTAGGCGCTAGAAGAGGATCCGAAATTGACGTGGTATTGTATATAAACTGACATATTGACAGCCAAATAGCTTTCGTCGTGTTAATGTTGACTATTTAATTTCCTCATCGTTTGTTTGCTTGTCTTTGATTAGGAATTCGTAGAAGGCGAAATTTAATGAAGTTTGAAATTAATGTTCGCCATGGTACATGTGTGACACACAACAGCTCCTGCTATTGGCAACAAGAAAATGGCAGAAAATCGTTATGCATTTTTCTCCTGCTGAAATTCCCCATTGTTAATGGAAAAGCCCATGATCTGCAGTGAATTCATGTGCAGTTTTACATCGTGGCATTAGAATTGACCCCACCGCATAGGTCTTATGCTAAAATGGGAAAAGAAGGATGTAAAACGTAGAAATAAGCATTTGACAAGATCGATATGACGTTCCCTACAATAAGTAATTGCAATTACATGTCACTCTTGACCTGACCACCACTGCTGATAACGAGGAAATCTTTATGCACGTTTTCAACCAGCTTGGTGTAATTTGCATGTGTGAATGACTAAGCATAGTTGCTAGTTTTTGATGAAAATCATGAGTTTTTAAAGTGTCTTAGGACGGATTACTTGGCTGACTTTTTTGCGTTTTGCAATTAGTCATTGCCTAACAATGGTGTCAGACACTTTTCATGCTTCATGTATTGTTCGAAATTTATACTGGAATTTATTTTCTTGCACATGGCAGTTTATTATTCAGTCCTCCTTTAGTCAAGGGATACATTTGAAAGCAAGTTTCATTCGTAAAATAAATTTTATACCTATTTAAAATAAATTTAATCTACTATTACTTGCCACTATGTGCTTGTAAATTTGTTGTAGTTCACACATTGTGTTTTAAATGCATGTTGTTTGGGCCAGTTTACATTACTTTGCTTTCAAACGTCTTCAAAAATTTAAAATATTATATATCGGATCTATATTTTCAGAAAAAAACAGCATTTTTCTAAACAGAATTTGTTTTAAATTCATGTTTGTAGATGAACCTTACTTTACAATTATAATGTATCAAAAAAAATAATTTACCACAAGAAAACTTTCGAAATAAGCTTAATTATCGTTGTAGTATGCCATACAGTTTCAATGTTTGAAAATTGAAATAAAATTCATTTTCTGAATAAACCTTACTTTAAAAACATTCTTCTGATTGAAAAATATTTTCCAATTCAGTATTCGAAGTAATTATCGTAAATGGATGTAGATTAGTTAATGATTGAAATTTTTCTGAATTAGTTTGCTTGTGAATGCATTTTTCTGAATAAACCTTGCTTTAAAAATTCGTTCTTCTGATTGAAGAATATTTTTCAATTCAGATTTCTAAGTAATTATTGTAAATAGATGTACATTTAGGTTAGTTTAACGATTGAAATTTGCTTAAAGTTCATTTTCTGAATTAGTTTACTTCTGAATGCATTTATCTGAATTAACCTTAATTTAAAAATCCATTCTTCTAACTGAAAAATATTTTCCAATTCAGTATTTGAGTGAAATGTCAATAGGGCGTTGTTTAGATATGGAAAGGCTTTGAATATCTGCAGAAAATGTATTTATCAAAACAGCTTGTGCTCTGTCGGATTTTCATGAGACTGTTAAATTGACATCTTCATTATTTCTCCTTTTCGACAATATTACGTATAAAGCAACTTGCTTCGAACTTGACGCAATTTTGAGTTAATCTCCACTAATTGGGATACGTGTATGATCATGCTGCACGTCTTTCGTTGTTGCAGATAAGCCATTAAGAAAGTTTTCTTCAGAGCCAAATACAGTCAAAAAGATGAGATTTACAGACTCTTACATGTTTGCTGTTCATATCTAGAAATGGTGTCAGACGGGAAGTACATGTTGATCGCGAATAAACTAGTTTTATCTCAATTAAAATTAAATATTTTTCCTTTCTAAATCAGCTAACAAGCCTGCATTTTCGCTATCTTTAGTTTTTCCGCTAAATTCCTTGGATTTGTAGGGAAAAATCTGGGCAACTCAACGGTTGACATCTTCTCATCACAGAGTTAAATCTGAACTTCCCGAATTAGTTTAGATAGCGTAGCGAAAGACTGAAGAAAATAAAAAAAACTTAATTGGAATGTAGGAAATGTGTCAGCCAATAATTAAGTTTAAGAGATAAGAAAAAAACAGAAGCTCAGCAGCAGATCTGAATCGTCATTTGAAATTTTAATTAGACCCCAGGCAGACTGAGGAAGATGTCTTAAGATTCTTGGCGTTTAAAGACCGAACATCTGCAACCGTCATTTCGATTGGATTTTATTTTTTCCCTCATTAAACTTGGCTTAATGACTACTCGTAAAAAAACGATGGGAATGAGAAAATGGAAATCCAAGGCCCAATTGAGAAAAGAAGGAAGAAGACCTTCTGCAGTCTGTGTCAAGGCCCTATCTATTCGATCCTTTAACCTACACATATGCTTGTTTTTGTGATTTAATTTGAACTCATTGGCATTTGGGGTTAATCTGACTAATTAGGTTTTTCTGCTGCTGCTCTCCCGAAGGCACTGAGAAAAGATTGGTTTTACGAGCTGACAAATCAGTTATATAAGAGTGATTAACAAATTGTGTAAAAAAAAAGTAGTTAATCAAGGCCCATTTTTACGCTTGTGTCGTGACGTCATTTGCATTCAATTTGGTTATTCTGATGTGCACCGCCTTTTAACATTTGATTTGGGATCTCAAACTGAATTTGCCCGAATTTAATACCATGTGGAGCTAAAGATACACAAGTACGTGTTCTAAGCTTATTATAAGGTTCGTACAAAAACATTGAAGAAAAATTAATGTACATGTTTTAGTATAATTATTGACATTCCCATTTAAACGAAAAATATCATTTAACGTGTTTTGATGTTTTGAAACCTGCTTTGAAATACGTTTTTCTGAATGTTACTTTAACCCGTTGGGATTACTTTATAATTTTTAAGCAATTAAGTATATGATTATTAAGATGCATGTAATTTACAACACTAAATTGCATAGAATAATACTTTGCAACACAATTCCAATTGCAGTATATAAATTATTTTGTTAACCATTATAATCATAAAATTATATAGCAAATTATAAAATCTAACTTTTTATAACTAAAACTGTGTAACCCAGGATTTGATTACAATTCATTGTTTCTGAACGAAAAATATTTTTGCTGTGATTTCTTGAAAGCAGTATAACTTTCTAAATCGTTTTTTATTAGCTATTGTCTGCTAATAAACTATCTGAAAACTTTGATGCTTTTGTTTAATAAAAATTCCCACACTGCTTCCACACTATGATCTCAATGAATAATGCACCCAATAACGAGTTTAACGAATTACTTAAGCTGAATAATACAGCTCATAACGTCTAAAGATCATACAGTGTATTTCAAATGCATTGGTCGTTTTTATCGCAGCACGAAATACATTGGTGATGTAAACAAAAATGCATGTCATTAATGCATTTTACAATGCATTTCACTAAAGCATTTTACAATGTATCATAAAATATACTGACTTGTGCATTTGACAATGTATTTGAAACTACATATATACTTAAAAAGTTGTTTGCAATATTTTAATGATTTTTAAATTCAGAATTGGGATTTTTTTTAAACCTTGAAATTATGAAATCTAGCAAGGCTTTTAACATTTTACTATGCATGGAATATAAATTATAAAATACATTCTTCAATGCAGACTGAATACGTTACACAATACATTATCCAACACTCGTAATACATCGCAATATGCATTCAATAATGCATTACAAACTGCTTAAATGCACATTTTAAAATGCATTCGGAAATGCATTTTCAAATATATTTGTCAATGCAGTTTGAAACTAAATTTGTCTCAATCTACTTACATTTTAAAATGTATTTTCCAATGCATGTCTTATAATGTGTGGGGTGACAAACTCATGGACACATTCCAAAAGCCCATTTTCATGACAAACGCACTTCAAATAATTGGCTCGAGGCATAGGTCCTCCATCAATATTTATGTAAAATGACTGCGCAAAAATGGCCTAAAATCTCTTATTGCGAAAGGGTCTTTCTTTCCCCTTTGTAAACCATTTCTCGATTCAACCCTGATAAGATGCTTCGGGCTTGGAGTGTCGTTCATATTGAAATTTCAGCTCACGAATCGTGACTTAGACGTTTAAATTTGGCCTCCCGGCTGCGTGTCACTGACATCGGATTATGAATTTTCCCCATTTTTTTCTCTCTCCCCATCCCGATTTTTGTCGCCTCAACCACGCTTTTCATTCTTCCCTTTTGCCTTCCGAGTGTCATCCATTTTGCCATTTTTAACAATAACAGCCGATAGGTTGATACAGATAGAGAGACATCGCCAGTTCCTCTTGCCTTATGGCCTTATTATAAAACTTATAAGGCCTGTCAAAATAACGGAGAATTTTACAATGTGCTCATGCCCCAGAAGCCAACGTGTCCCAAAAATTGCCCACAGCTAAGCCAGACACTGGCGATTGGCTGCTTAAAGACGAGGAGGTAACATCTCATTTTCCATGGACCAACTCTGGACGACTCTTGTGATTAATGCCAGATAACGCAAATTGGAATATCTGGCAATTGGTTCAAAATATACAGGACTTTTCAAATAACCCTAGCAGATTCCCGACATGCTTAAGTTGTGATGTTTCCAGAAGCTGTCATGTTTTCATTGTTCAACTCTGGAAGACCCTTGTGGTGAATGCCAGATATTACAAGATACCCAAATCCGAACATCCCGCAATTGATTCAAAAATAGACGTGACGTTTCAAACAGCCAGATTTCCAACAAGCCTAAAATGTGATATTTTCAGAAACTGTAACGTTTTCATTGTTCAACTCTGGAAGATTCTTCCATTCAAGAAATGCCCAATAAAATTTTTAGTTATTCTATATCCAATCCACCCATACGTTTTACAAAGATATTTGAAACCTTGTGCACTTTATAACATGGTTTTAATAATAACTACATTTCTAAGACCTGATGTTTGCAGAAACTGGCATGTTTTCATCGCCCAACTCTGGAAGAACCTCCCAAGAAATGCCATATACATGTATAGTCTTCAGCTATCTAAATTCGAAAGCTTCACAACTGGTACAAAGATATTGGAAACCTTGTACACTAACATGGCTTTCAAAATAATCTACACGTCTAAGACCTTATATTTCTAGAAACTATCATGTTTCCATTGTCCAACTCTGGAAGATCATTCCAAGGAATGTCATAAAAGTCTTTAGATATCTAAATTCGAAAATCTTACAATCGGTAAAAAGATATTAGAAACCTTGTACACTAACATGGCTTTCCAAATAATCCACACATCTAAGACCTGTTATTTCTATAAACTAGCATGTTTTCATTGTCCAACTCTTGAAGAACCTTCCAAGAATGTCATATACAGTCTTGCATACTTTCGTGGTTTCATTGTCCAACTCTGGAAGATTTAAATTCGAAAGTCTCAGAATTGGTACAAGGATATAGGAAACCTTGTACGCTTTATAACATGGCTTTCCAAATGACCACACTTCTAGGACCTGACTCTGGTCCAACTCTGGAAGATCCTTCCAAGAAATGCATGAAATAGTCTTAAGATATTCTATATCCAAACATCCCATTTTTTTACAAAGATATTTGAAGCCTTGCACGCTTTATAACATGATTTTCCAAATGGCCAAATGGCCATTTACAACATGGCCAAGGCGTGATATTTCTAGAAACTGGCATGTATTCATTGTCCAACTCTAGTAGATCCTTCCAAGAATTGCCAACATAGTCTCATATATTTAAATGCAAAACGTCTCACAATTGATACAAAATTATTTTAAACCTTGTACAGTTCATAACAAGGCTTTCCAAATAACCACACTCCCAAGACATGATGTTTCCAGTAACTGGCATGATTTCATTGTCCAACTCTGGAAGATCACCCCATGGTATACCAAATATAGTCTTTAGATATCTAAATTCGAAGGTCTCACAATTGGTACAAAGATACTTGAAACCATTACACTTTATAACATGTCTTTCCAAATAACCACACTTCTAAGATCTGATGTTTCTAGAAACTTTCATGTTTTCATTGTCCAACTCTGGAAAATCCTTCCAAGGAATGCCATGTATAGTCTTCAGAAATCTAAATTCGAATGTCTCACAATTGTTACAAAGATATTTGAAACCTTGTACACTATACAGTATAACATGGATTTCCAAATAACCACACTTCTAAGATCTGATGTTTCTAGAAACTAGCATGTTTTCATTGTCCAACTCTTGAAGAAACTTCCAAGAATGTCATATGTACGGTATAGTCTTGTATGCTGTCACGTTTTATTTTTCCAACTCTGGATGAACCTTCCAAGGAATTCCATATAGTCTTGTATACTGCCATGTTTTCATTGTCCAACTCTGGTAGATCCCCCAAGGAATGCCATATATAGTCTTCAGATATCTAAAGTTGAAAGTCTCACAATTGGTACAAAGTTATTTGAAACATTGAATACGTTATAACATGGCTTTTCCAAATAACCACACTTCTAAGACATGATATTTCCAGAAACTGGCATGTTTTCAATGTCCAACTCTGAAAGATCATTCCAAGGAATGCCAGATATTCTTCAGATATCCAAATTTGAACATTCTATAATTGGTGCATAGATATTTGAAACCTTGTATAAAATAAAGTTCCAAACAACTAATTTCCATCGTGACTAAGGCATGGTTTTTCCAGAAGCTAACTTGTTTTCATTGTCCAACTGACGAACTTTGGAAGATCTTCCAAGGAAAGTCCAAATTTGAACATCCTTTAATTGGTGTAATGGTAATTGAAGCCTTGCATAACATGTCTTTCCAAATAAGTACAAAATCCAACATGCCTAAGAAGTGATATTGTCATAAATTGACTTGTTTTCATAGTCTATATAACTCTGGAAAATCCTTCAGGAAAAACCTCTCCATGGAAGAACCTGGATTGAGAAAATTTCCTGTTTGAGTTTGAATTCTTACTGTATTTGACAAGTAGTTAAGTCTGTAGGTAGTTCCAGGAAACGTTTAAGCTGAATTATAATTATAGCAATTCGTCTAAATTGATTTTTTTGTAAATCTCACCATTCTTGGAACCGTCCTAGACAGATTGATTTATTATCCGTTATCGATAAAATGTGTTGAGGTTCCTAATAAACCGCAGAAATTTCATCGTGAGTAAGATATCATCTTCGAAATTAACCTAAGATGCCGGAGCATCCATTTAATTATTCTGGTGAATTAATCTTCATGGACGTTAAGCTTTCATTAGGCTGAATATTGCATTAGTTCACTAATACAATGAGGCGCAAATTAAAAGTGAAATTTTTGAGCCACCAGTGTGTTTTATCGTTTGCTATCTATATCTCAATTTTACTTGTCTAATAGCATTTATGGTGTATTTAAAGAAATATAAACGCGTTGAGATCGTTGTTTTACTCATGGTTTTAAATTAGACATATTTCCAAGAAATTATGACTTGAAATATTCTAATATTTCAAATGTTTTTTTAATTTTTTTTGCAAGTTACATGTTGACTTATTGGAAATCAACACCCTTAGATATACATGTAGGACAGGGATCATACCATCAGGGAAAATCAGGGAAATGTTGATATTTTGAATTTAAGTCAGGGAAATTCATAATGTCTAGAAATTTGTTGTGGCAAAACTATTTTAATTGGTATAAGTATCTCATGAACAGCATAGAAACGTTGTATTTGTGTTCCTACTTTTTCTAAAAATTTCGCCCACGGCGTTTTCACTATCATTTCTTATTATTATCTTTAATTTTCCTTAAGAAAAATTTACCTAAAGTACATTATTTTTGTTAAAAAAAAATTTCGCCTACGGAGTTTCCATCATTACGAAGAATTTTTTAATATTTCAAAGAAGTCCTAAAAAATGTAGTGTTTGTGATCTAGTGGTTTAAACCACTAGTGTTCGCATCGTTATTAATATTAATACACTAAAATCCAATATTTCTTGAAATTTTTCCAAAATTTCGCTTATGGCAGTCTCTTAATTATTGTTATTATTTCTTCTTACAAAATTGTGGGCTAATTACTTCGTGATCAGATCTATAATTTCTAAAATTTCCTCCATACGGTATATTTGCGTAGATCAAACCTGTACAAATTGTTACTTCAAATTGCCTGCAAATTTTCCAAAAAGTGTCTGGAAAACCTGGAAAAGTCAGGGAAATTAAGTTGATGGTTGTGTAGTCATCCTGACAGAAAAATGCAAAAAATATAGTTAATTGTAGTCTTGTAGATAAAGTTAATTTTAATTACATATGACATTTTTTATTTGATAAGTCGGGGAAATTAATCAGATTTGGTCAGGGAAAGTCAGGAAAATTGAGTTGCAAATTTTAGTATGAACCATGTAGGAATAAAATCTCCTAGGCACAAAACGATTTGCTTCAATAATAGCAGGTTGATTTTATCCGTTTTAACTCGGATGTTCGCCTCCAGCCTTCAAAAGAATCCTTTTGAATTTGGTACATGCTCAAAATTGCAAGGCATCATTTCCGGTTTATAACGCGAATGACCTCAATCATCTTTCTCGCTGTTTACTTTTCAATTTCCTGGGCCATTAAATGCAAAATTTGGCAAACACGAAACTATGCGAGGCCTTTAATAACAACAGAAGGAAAAGTAAAAGGAAATCATTGGCGAAATTTTTTTTCCAAAACTAAATATTTTGGCGAAAATGCAATTCACGAAAAACAAAAAAATGATGGTTGGGTAGACATCCTGGCAGAAAAATACAAAAAAAATATAATTAATTGTAGTGTTGCAGATAAAGTTAATTTAATTAAACGTGACATTTTTTATTTGATAAGTCAGGGAAATTAAGCAGATTTGGTCAGGGAAAGTCAGGGAAATTAAGGTGCAGATTCCGGTTTATAACGCGAGTGCAAATCAAACCGAAACATGAAACACGAGCAACAAAACATAAAAATGCGCAGATACATGTAGTGTCGTTGAATATTAAAAATAAGCCTTTAACGTTAAACTACATACAGTTCATTAAGACGGATTATATGAAAATGTAAACCTCAAATTCAGGGTTGGACAAAAACTCATGTCGATTTTAAATTAAATGTCTCCTTGGCTTTACAGCCCACCATCTATTTTTGAAAGTTCAAAGTTGGATTTGATGAAAATTTCCATAGTGTGATGGAATAAACGAATTGCAAACTGGTATAAACTTAACAAATTGTCAAAATGCTGACAAAATGCTGAAAAATTGATTGTTGATAAATTAGTAGTAAACAGATATTACCTGGTGACTGCTGATTTTGGTGTTGTATTTGCCACTAAATGACAATTATTTTCTGACAGTAAACTGTTTGCCAAGTTACTGATACCGTTGGCCAGAGCTTATCAATTTTTTCATATCACGTTACCTAAATCTTTGGTTTTTACGTTGTTTTGTGATAGGAAACCTAGACCACAAATGATGATTTTAACATAAACTTCTACAACAAATTTTGCATTTTCAAAAGCAAAAAAGTGATAGTTGGATTCCCTGGTGACCAGAATAATGCTGCTAGGAATTGCGTGATTTGCAACTTCATTTCAAATGCTTTTATGAATAATTGCCAACGATTGGTTTTAGCCCATATGTCCATAAACTATTCATGGACCATTCTTTAGAAAAAATACTTATTTATATATATTGTCAAAGGAACATCGGTACTGTAAATAATTTTTGGAAAAGTATAATTGATAAATATTGCGCAGATTGTTTTTTTCTTCAAATGCACTGTACTGCAAAGCCTGGTCCACACCTAGAAAATGTTTCCTGCATGGTTTCTGGAAGAAGATTTGCTCAACATGTTTCCTCAAGCATGAATGTGTAGATATGGAAACTTTTCTGAAAACATGTTTCCAGAAACGTTTCCTACGTGTGGACAAGGCTTGCGAAGCATTGCTGTAGGCAATCAAGTTTGCTCAGTTTTTCATTGATAGCACATTGGTGGTTATATGTTTGTAATTTGTAAATGTTTGCTGTGAATGTTAACACCAATTAAGTCTTGTATGTGATGCCAGTATGTACTGATGTCATCATGTACAGTAGATCCTGCAAAGTTGACCACCTCTCCATGTTGACCACCCCCTATGTTGACCACCCCCTATGTTGACCACACTAACTCAATGGAATGTGGCCTGTACATTTTGAACACTTACATCTCTGTATGTTGTATGTTGACCACTTTGACTATGACACACTATAGTAATTTACTTTCTGTATGTTGACCAGTTTGGTCTCAACATGTAAAGTCACGGATGAATAAGTTTATTGGCTGCTTACAAAACTTAAACTTTACACCCCTGAACAGTGTATGTCTCTACAGAAGTACAAGAGTTCATTTTAGACCCCTTCGGTATAAAGGGTGTTTGGCAGTAAATTGGGTAATTGCTGGAATTGCTTCGTTTCATTTGTTGTTGTCTTGGTGGCAACCACCGAATGGGTAGCACCACATGGTATTAAATTACTGACAGTATGGTACTGAGTTGAATTGAATTGAATATGCACTGTACATTACATTGTTTCTGCGTTAAAATTTCAGTACTACTGTACAGTACATGTAATTGCTGTATACATTTGCAGTACATTAGCAATACTGGTACTGTAGTACGAACATTTTAATAAGATTATTCATGAATGATTGACAAATGATGAATGATTGCTGTAAAATGTAAGTACACGCAGTTCTCGAAATTAAAATCTTCTATCGGTACAAGCTTCCTTTCATTTGTTGATGTCTTGGTGGCAACCATCGAATCTTAATTTGGGTTGATGGACTACACCCCCCTACCACATGGTATTAAATTACTGACAGTATGGTACTGAGTTGAATTGAATTGAAGATGATGTATGGCATTGCATATCCCATATTTTTCTTAACAATATGTAGCAAATGCTGGAGTTTTAAAATACTGTATACCTCTGGATGCCTTTCAAATAAAAACGGAGGTTTAAATTGCAGGCATGTGGTCAGTTGGTAAACAATTTTTCACATTTTTTCATAAGCAATTATCTGGTTTTTTCACATTTTTTCACAAGAAAATATCTGGGTTTTTTCAAATTTCTTTACCCAATATTTTTTGGAAAAAAAAAAACAAAAAAAAACCCAGCTATTTCAAGAGCTATAAAAGTGCATCTCAAACTACAGGATGCGACCCCCTACAATATTGAGAACGCCATAGGTATTTTTTTTGTTCAAAACTACACCACAAATAGTGGATTTCAGCTTACATTTCTAAAAAAATTGTATGGTGTAAAATTTAATATCAATATTTAAGAGAATGCCATAGGCGAATTTTTTTAATTCGACAAACCGTGGAAACGATTTGTTAAGACAATGTATTATTTGTAAGATTCTCATAAATATTTGTCTTCAAAAGAACGCCACAGGCAATTTAAAAAAACTGATGAAAATAATTAGATTTTAGTACGTTTTTTATGAAATTAAGAACCTGAATGGAGGGGAATTCCTCAGTTTTAAACTGGATTTCTTGTGAAATTCATTTCCAATGAATTTTTCACATAAATTGCCATTCTTACCCAATTTTTCACATTTCTTACACTTGCCACCTGCCTGCAATATTTTTTTGTGCCAAATACTTTGTGTCCAAAAATATTGCCGCATTAGGCAACTACTATCTTGCCTATTCGAAAACCCCAGCAGCAAACGTTAGCTGGTTTATCCGGTTAATCTGAAAAGCAATGAATGTATCTACTATATTTGGCTAAGTGCCGGGTCATGTCATTTTGGTTAATTCTTGTTGAACTTCTATAACTTGTTTGCAAAAATCAAGTGGGGCCATTCAAGACGTCGTGGCCAATTTCGTGAACGGGAGTAGAAGTGGTCAATGAGCGCCAGAAGTCATCCGACGTGATGTGCACCATGGAGGAATGAGGAAGTAGACATTAATCAGAAATTTAACACGACTTTTCAGCTGAAATTACGAGCATTGCATTGTCAGCTTCCTGTAATTAATGGATTTTCAAATTGACCATTGTGTGTTCTCGAATTAACCACTTGGTAGGCAATATGCGGTATAATGACTGCTAAACTTTTCTTTTCTAATCGTAGTCTACACAAAACATATATGGAATTAGAAAGGCCGAATGAACACGTACGCCTACGTGCCAAGATTGGTTGACTGGCAAAAGATGGTGGTTGCATGTGGCAACCATATGATTAATTGCGATCACTCGTGTATATTGCGCGACCAAGAATGTCGCCTAATTTGTTTTTCTAGTATTCATTACCCGTAGTATGCGAAGATCATTCAGCAAATGTCAATGAAACTAACCGAGAAGCAAACAAGTGGGGTTTAGGGTGATCATGATGACCTACCCTCAATGCCAAAAAATAATTAAAGGAATAGATTTTGGAAAAAGGTAGAATAACAAGTCTCATATATTTGGTTCATAGGGATTACGACCAAAATGTCCATTATGTAATTTCTAAAGAGAGTTCGGACTGCGAACAAATTTGGGGCCGTGCAAATATTACGTAAAGCAACAGGGGGTGGGGGTCAGTGGGGTTTTCTCCATGCGTTACGTAACATTTTTCAATGACCAGTATAACTTGATAACCGCGGAGTGTTGCAGCTACTAGTATAGACAAAATCATTAGATGATGTACAAAATTAGCTATTCTGAGCCTGACAGTTCAGATTTGCAATGTACTGGTGGAGATGTCTAAACCAAAAACATTGTCATTAGTTTCATATTGCAGAATAAATAATAAACTAGGTCCAGTATAACCTACAAGTTACACATAAAATCCATGATTGATAATAAAACTTTTGTATAAATGTGTTACGAAACACTAGGGGGGGTAGTCTGCAAAGTGTTACAGGGGGTCGGTAGGTCACTAAACAGGGCAAAAATTGTGTTACGTAATATATGCACGGCCTCCTTTGTCATTGGGTAATTTTCTACAGCGTGGAAATCTCTTCTGAACTTAAATTAATTTTTAAATTGTGCCACTAATCGGTGTGATGCCACATCATATGGTATCATGATAAACTATCATGAAAAGACATTCGAGCTTTTCCCTACATACCGGTAGACGCCATTTTCGATCCCAAAAACACGAAATAATTTCCAGAATTTGGTCCTGGTAACCCTTAACAGCTTTTTTAAAAAAAAAATATCTTTTGTAACGAGGAAAGGACTTTATGATCCCCCTGTATAACGTAGAATGTGAAAATTTAAAAAGTGGTTTGTAAATTTGTTATAGCTTACAATCAATTCTCGTCTATTACATGTACATAACTTCTAAACAGCTGTTTTTAGTTTAGGGTAAAGTCCCAGATAAACAGCAATATTACCTACACGTGTGGCATCTATTGACAAACATTACATTAGAAAAGTGCGTGATGTGCAAAAAAAGTTTGTGCAGGCTGGACAAGCATACTTTTTCTATTATACTGCAGATCGAACTATCATATCGCAGTGTTTGCACATCACGCACTTTTCTAATCTGATGTTTGTCAATAGATGGCACATGTGTGGGTAATATTGCTGTTTATCTGGGACTTTACCCTAAACTAAAAACAGCAAAAAAGGTTTGTGCAGGCTGGACAAGCATACTTTTTCTATTATACTGTAGATCGAACTAGCATATCACAGTGTGTTATGCGTATCAGCCTTTTATTTTTCAAGATGGCGCATTTAGAATTTGCGTCATGGTCTTGTCGGTGCATGCAATGTTTTTAGTCATTTTTCCCACCCCTATGAACTCTCACAATTTAGTTTGGAGTGCCCTCAACTTATTTGTAAACGTTAAAATTCTTCAAAAAAATATGGTATCCAATTTGAATGTAATATTAGAAATTGACATTTTTTATGAAAAACACGGGTTTGTAAAAAAATTCAAGCAACATCATTCGGTCGTTCTACAATTACGCCTTCTAGGAGTATTGTATTACGAACAATATTGCCATGCTGGAAAGTTTCATGCGTGGAATACATTAGTGAGCATATGCGGTATTAAAACACGCTCGTATATTTGAAAACGTGTTCCACACTTGCAGGAATGAAACGCTCTGCCACCTGTCCTCAACAATGAAATGACCTGGAGTGATGCGCATCTGTGATTAGCCTAGTTTAGTATATTCTACGGTAGATTAGACTGTTCAGAATATTTTCCAGTAATATAGCAACATCACCTGTGATACAAGATAGGTTTTCTGTTTCAGAACCAAAAGGGTTGAAACCAAACAGCACAAATGGAAGATTAAAAAGGGATACAACAAGATCGGATTCCTCCCCCAAATCTGCCTGTGACGCAACATGCAAGCATATGTTGAAATTAGTTAGATGGAAAACAGACAGACATTACAGAATTTTGCTTTTCCTTGACCTTGCTCATAAACCTCTAGGACTCAGATCCTCGAGTGGGTAGGCACACACATTTCAAGTGCCCGTGGACCACACGCATAGATTTTAGAAAAGATGTAAACGATCTTCAAAACATGCACAATATATCAAAACTTGATTTCAGAGTGTGGTAGTTGACGTGTACTTTTCGCTTAACATGTGGGGTACAATATCTTGTTTACCTTCTTCTATTGACATTGCATTGAGTTTTTGCCAACTGATATGGGCTAAACAAATAAATAGTTAAAAGTTAATGCATTTCGTTAGCCATGCCACTGACACAACATTGACCTGAAACTGCAACAGTTTACCATAAGCAAGTTTGGCAATGTACAGTAAGCAAAAAAACCCAGCATCTGGGGTCTTTCTTAATTAAGGGCTACACATCTTATATTATTTTCTCTTACATATCAAAGAAAGTCAAAATAATTCCATTGACTCCATGAACAATGCTAAGGGCGACAAAGTGAGGAATTTGAAGAAACAGTAAAAATAAGGTTTCCATGACTCTCAGGTATAATGATTATGAAAGGAATGCAAAATTTTACAGAAAGTAACCTGGGACTCGTCCAGAAACAACGGTGATCACAGATAGACAATCAGGGTGCTAAGTTATGTCGGCTGACTGCAATTATCCCAGAGTTCTGAACCAGTACAACCATCGACAAACTCTCATACACTTTGACCAATAAGGGCAATGTGTGGTATGTCAAAAGAGTGGGTTGAAAGTGGAGTCCACAGCATATAAACTTGTGAGGAAACATTATCCCCTGAAGTTTAATCTTTAACCTGCTGAACTTAGTACAAACTGCCATGTATAGTCTACTTATGACCAGGAAAATTATATGTAGTTCACTTTTTATGTAAATCTCTCCTGAAGTCCTCCAGAAAGTTTTCCAGAGCAAAGTACATAAATATTTGCTTTTTAAAACGCTTCTTTCCCATGGAGATAAAGTCAGTATCATGATCTGCTCATCAAAGCCAGGTCTGGAAATGCAGACAGATTGGCAGCTTCAAACAAATCGACGTCACCAATAACAAATAATTGCTGTCAAAATTATCGGTTATACGTGAGGGTTACGTACTGTACATATGCAACAAACATATTATCCAAATACGTTTCCAAGTTATCCAAAAATTCTGAAATCATCAGTAAAGCTCACATTAGGCCCTACACGACCAGAATTACTGTTCGTGCTTGACAGTGTGCCTGCACAGCAGATTTCTCTGAACAAGCTCGTGCCTATTACAAGGTTAAGTCGTGGAAGTGGAACCAAAAAGCACGGTCATGGCATAAATGCTCTCATAGTGATAGTCCGCGAAATAAATAGCCTCATTACAACAACCAGACTCAACAACAGCTGATTCTTCATTTGACCTTTTCAACTAATTTGGCTATAACTGGTTTCACATACGTCACTCAATACCTAGGGTGTATTTTAGTCAGAATCAACTCAAGTTTGGCGTCTGCGAGTATCTGAGGAAGAAATGATTAGACGTGAAACTACGGCAAATAAAAACGTATTACCCAGCATATGACACACAATAACCACCGGCGAACAAACCGGTGGGTCTTGTGTCTGGAACATTCTACATTTATTATGCCCTTGTTGGAACTCCCAAAGACCATGCAAGAAAGACCGCTAGGCGGGTTGTTGTTGATCTGATAAGTCACGCACAATGAAAGAGGTTTGCTTTCCCACACAATCAAAAATTAAACTTCCCAAATTGGGCAAATAAGCCCTAAAAAGGCCCGTACTTAGCCAACGATTTCCGCATACGATGACTAACTTTTTCACACCTCTACGCATTACGGTCAAATGTAAACTACTCACAAGACTCCGCTGCATGACGTACACACGAAAGAACCGATGGTCATGTTCACGTAAGTTGGACCTCTTTGATTACAATCGAAACACTGTTTGTTGTGAAGTATTGTTCCTAATTCACGAAGTATTTTGAGATGTTTTTCGTCTTGTCTTCGCTTGCTCGCTGCCATTTTTGAATGGTCACAACTGGAGGCAGTGGCTAGCACCAGGTGGCGCCACGCGTCGCAACGCCATCTGGCATCTTCAACAAGCATGATGCTACAGTACTGAGCATTGACAGTATTTTTTGTACTGAAAACAATGGTACTCCGACAGAAGGCAGTGAATAAATTAAGTCATAATTAAATTCTCCTTAAAAAGTATATTGAAAGCAATTATTGTAGTGTTAGTCAACACTACAATAAGTGTTTTTGAACCCTAATAATGAGTCATCTGTCTGTCAAGGTAAGACAGAACTCTTGAACAAATGGTTCCTGCATGTATTAAGTCGTTCAGGATCAGAAGTAAATGTATATCGATATAAACGTGTGAATAAAACAACAGTTTGCCTATGTATTTTTAAAACTGCTTACCATATGTTGTAGCAAGTTGATCTCGTTTCATAAATTACTAATACAGTTCATACCACGTACTCATACTGACATTGAATACTGATATGTCAGAATTAAATCCTCAGTTTTGACAAGTGAAACTATATCCAACGCATCTCATTTAAAGCCTCAACCAGTTTGGTCGCATGCTTGCATAAATTCTTCTAATAGATGTATTGAATTTCAGCCACAGAAATGTGCAAACGGTGAATAATGAGACATTTAATTGTCACATGTCTTGAATGCTTGGCTTTCCATGACAAATTCACAAATAAAGAGCATAATTATACAATGGGAGACTGCTCCTTAAATGAAAGTTAATAACAGTAAACGTTTACAATTAAATACATGGTATGGGTGTGGGTAGACGAGATGTTTACAGAAAAATATAAAAACTTGGGACACTTATTTTCTCTTATTGCCCGATTTTGTAGCAAATTTGCCAACAATTTCCACTACTCTTGTTCTGTGATCAAGTACTTTGAGTACCTGGTGCCTGGCATCGTTCATCTGGTCCCTGATCAGCTTGCAACGCTGTATGTTGCCCTATATACAGAAGAAAATAAAACAATCATCTTCATGTGCATGTATTTGATGGGCTTTTGAAAATTTTTTGCAAATTAATTGAAAAACGCTTAAATACAGAAAATTTTTAAATACAATTCCAAAAATATTACCCTCATGAGCTCATTGGCACGGCCCAAGTCGAGATCTTCATCCTCCTTGGTTCCCGTTTTCTTCTCCATGACCTCCAACAAGGAAGCCAGCCGAGAATGGACATTGCCTTCAAGCTCCACCTAAAATAAGGAAATTCTCATTTTCTAACTAAGGGTAACACTTAACCAGACGTACGCCAAAATAATATTTGCTGCTAAACTCACTAAATCATCAATCTGAGAGCAAATGTGGTGCACTTTCCATCCATTGGCTTTCTGGATGACGTTCTTTTGATTGGACAGTTCTATGGCAGTCGGACGCCTTTCATCTATTCAAAATAGAATGGAATCAACAAGCAGTAACACAGATTTTGCCTAGCACAGGCATTTATATTTGACGCACATACCTCTGGGTCTTATGTCCGCGTATCTCATGAAATGATTATGGCGTGATTTCCATGTCTGTCGATAACCATGTAAGAGGGTGACTGGAGGGCGCTTCCTCTTGGAGATCCACCTGCCCGTGTCCTCGTCCGGTGCTAAAATACCTTCTTTTAGACTCTCTTTCTTTATAATATCTCTGGTTTCCTTCTCAAACTCATCTTCCCCTTCTGTCGAATGAGTCTCGACCAGCTCATTACCAGTTCTGAAAATAAGTGGAACTATTGAGGACGAATGGGAAGAAATACACCAAAGTTACGGAAGATTTTAGCAATACTTACAGCTGCTGCTTGCGTGGCTTTTTCCTAGGTGATGCTTCCGTTGGAGTTGTAGAGAGGCGGTTTGCACCGTGGTAACTTGAAGGTAAAAATGCACTCGGTTCTGTTGTATCCATGGGTTCCTGCTTTATGACGACATTAAGTGGGAGGGCGCCATTACAGCTACTGTCAGTGCTTTCTGAGGATTGTCCATTTTCATGAGGGGCTTCCTTTACATTGCTACATTATGGAAATGCTTTGTGAGGAAATAGCTTGCAGTACTTAATAGGCACCCTGACAATTCAAATCTTACTAAAACTCACTTTGTTGATTTTGAAGGTAAAACAGCATGTATCGTTGCATTAGATCCCGAGCCTCCAGGATCAGGCCTTGGGCTGACAGGCTGAGAACTCGACATGGAGGCCAGCAGGTTTTTCCTAACAGCGACAGTTGCTCTGCATGTAAACATCAATAAGTGGGCTGATCAAGACTAATGATAATGATAGTGAAATGCATTGCTTACCCATCTGCGGTGCGTTTCCTTAAAATACTGGGACGGGGCGATGATGGAGGATTCGTTTGAGGATTCGCAGCCTGCACTGGACTGTTTGTGTAAGAAAGAGTCGTGCTGTGAGATGCTAACGGTGTTGTGGATACAGCTGAAGGTGCTTGTAAGTTTTCCGAAGTTTTGCTGTAAGTATTTGTTGCCATCAAAGGATGCCTTGTTGGGCTCATGGCAACAATCATGGGATTAATGTTTCCGGAAGAAGGGCGTACTGAGGTGGAGTGCAAGGTAACGCTTGCAGGCTGGTGAGCTGGCAACAGATGGAAACAAAAACAGTCCTTATGGCAGATGTTGGAACCCTAGCAAAAGTTACATCGATTTACAACTCACATAAGCTTGTCCTTATAGTTGGTACAGACATGGCTGTCAAGGCACGAGGTATGGATGACCCGGAAATTGGATGCATGGTCAGTGTGTTTGGAACGCCCTGCAAAGACTCATAGAAGCATGTCATCGCTGCAGGGAACTGATAAGATGTTGGAGTTGGAACAACTGGTCTGCAAGAGGATAAGAAATCACAAAAATGTTGGGATTGCATCAAAGCTATTCAGCAAAAAGGAGAAAATAATTGTTAATAGATAAAGCATCCAATGATGAAAGCTACCTTTCAAGCCTTGCCTCTGTTGAGACCATGTTAGGTGATGGAACTAGTGTGCTACTTCCACTAGCAGGAAGTGTTACACTAGTTGGTGCAGCGGTGGTCACCACTGCGGATATTCGCTGTGGTGCTGCCACGAACAGGGTTGTGGTTTGAGTATTTCTTGCAACATCTTGGTGTTGGCTAGACTCCGTTGATGGTCTTGTGGTAATGGCCAATGGTTGTGGATAAACTTTTGCTGAAAAATGACAACATAGTTGTAAATCATCCAAGTGAAAAGCTACATCCATGAAGGCTTCAGAAAACACCAAAATTAACATTTTAACACACCAACAGGAATGGAAGCAGTAGATGCGTTTCCAGTTGATGTAACTGGCCGTGAACCGCTTTGAGTCGTTACTGCAATTGTTGGTACGCTGGTTACTGCAAAAATGTCAAAAATTCAAGAGGAGCATTTTTAATAAAAAAAATGCCAATCTAGAGAAATGAATCCCATGATATTGTGTAACAGATCTTTCGATATATAATTTAAATTAAGCCAAATGTAAGCACAAATAACAATAGAATAAATACCAGGTTTCACAGGAGCAGGTGACATGATGTTGCTTGGTTGCAAAAGTGGAATTGGAGCCACAGTGTGAATGGCCTGCGCGATCACCTTCGGGAAAGGAGAGTGATGTTGCAAGCTGCTTTGGGACAACGATGAAGCCACTGTTCCAATAGGTGTAGTGTGTGTCAAATGTGAACTAACAGAAGATGCATGAGCAGTGATGGGTGGATATGATGCTAGATGAATTGAAGGAGGCGGCAGCTGAAGGTGGGTGCTGTGATGAGATATGGATGGCTTTGATGGGACAGTGGTGGAAGTTGGTGTTGGCTGCATAGGCATTACTGTTGCAGGTGCTACTGTGGGTCTATAAAATCCCTTTTCCGGAGCCTAGAGCCAGAGAGTAGACATTTTTGTTGGAAACTTGGACATAGAAACCATAAAAGTGGCAGAAAAACAATGAAGTTACCTGGGGAACATGATGACCATATGAATGAGGTTTTTGCAAATTTGTGGTACTATGAATGAGAGTCGTACGTGTCAACGTATCACTGGCCCGAGAGATTGAAATTAGCTGTGTTGACGGCATCAAATTAGAACTGGAGCTGACGAGAGATCTAATAGATAAACAAAACGAGTGCTAAAGTTTCACTTTAAACGATTCAGCAAATTAGAGCAAACTGAATTGCTACTCTTAAAACGTTTTCCCTTCATGGAGGTATTGCAAACTGTGGGAAGCATCTTTAATTGTTTGTTTGTTTATGGAATTTTTAACGTTGGCCTATTTTCGCACCTATTGGGCCCATCACCAACACCAGGGGGCAGACCGTCCACCTGGAAATTTAGCAGCCGCAGGGAGGAATACGCCCCCCTGAGGGATCTTTAACGTGCGGAGAGCAAGGGGGATCCGCACGGGTCATCGGTTTAAACTCTCATCCGAAAGAGCCGCCACACGGGGAAAACGCCTGAAAAGTCGATGTAATTTTACCCAATTTTACAGAATGGATGAATTGCAAAACGGGCACCACTGACCTCTGCTCCAGGTGGTCCTGTTAATCCGGGCAGTCCGTCGTCACCCCTGAGTCCCGGCGGGCCCGGTTGTCCAGACTCGCCGCGAAGTCCTTGTTCTCCCGGAAAGCCGTCGTTGCCCCGAGTCCCTTTCTCTCCCTTGTCCCCAGGCCTGCAGTCGAAGCAGGTACCGCCGCGGTCGCCTTTTTCGCCATTGATGCCGCTGAAGCCAGGGGATCCAGGGTGTCCATCACGGCCTCGGTCTCCCTTTGGTCCCGGATAGCCGGGCGGGCCTGCCGTTCCATTGACCGCATCACCGGGTGCACCTTCACGGAGCCATAGGAAAACATTAACTTTTCGAAAGTCATGTACTAGGTGTGTCCCGAGAGTAAGTTTACTGAATTTTTACTTAAAGTTATATAAGAGTGGCTTGAAATTCAAATTGCAAGTTATGTGCTTCTAAGAGAACGACATGTTGCTACGAGTTAACGCTTGTATCAACCTGATCAACTGCGTTAGTGCTGCCGCTACGTCTGTTTGAGTAAGGTCCTGTGTCAATAGCACGTTTGCTCACACATCGCTAACCTAACCATACCTTACCACAGCATAGACCTAGCCCGAATGTCGAAAAAAATGGTATTAATAGTTTTGACCTTTGACCTGCTGTTTAAATTGCGAACATACATGTAAGGGGCCATGCCTATATTACGTAACGCAATTTTGGCCCTTTTTAGAGACCCACCCAGCTTCGGTAACACCGTAACACTTTGCAGATTTCCCACCCCTAATGTTACGTTACACATTTGTACAAAATTGTAATTTTCACTCATGGATTTTTAATTCAATTCAATTCAATTAAACTCAGTACCCTACCATCAGTAATTGAATACCGTGTGGTAGGGGGGTGTAATCCATCAACCCAATTTAATCGGCAATTACCGCCGCATTAGGGTGGATACA
>JAQGAF010002143.1:0-24706 GCA_034687865.1 Kryphioiulus occultus | reverse complement strand
GTAAAGTCCCAAATATTATAATTTCTCAATTAAGACAGTAATAGCATAGGTTATAAGCCCTTATTCCCGCTCGAAAACGTGTTTATTTATATTGATCAGGTAAAAAATTGACGTTCGCGTCCACGTTTAACGTGCAGCTGAAACTCTCTTTTAATAACAAACATGCCATTAGTCATACCAGAGTTACGTGTGCCTTCGTTAACTCTGTTGCAATTAAATTCGATGAAGCAACCGTACCTGTTTCATGTTACACCTGTGATACATCTGTTTTACCGACACACATCTGTGATTACACCATTTCAATTTAATATGTGGGGGTCATTCATTGTGAAATTAATAAGACACATGCTCTACATAACTGTGATGCGTTTAATAATCCACTGCATAATCCAAAGTGCGTACTAGTATATACAAATGAAATCTTCGTCCACGTAGGAGCAAACATAAGAACAATTAATACATACGTTTGTATCAATTATGTTTGCAAATCAACTATACTAATTATACTTGTACTATGGAATACATAACAGGTGAAAACATCAAGTGCTTGGCATATACATGTACATGTTTTCACATGTTCATGTATACGCCGTTGCCTAGCACGATGAGTTACAGTAGGAATCAAAGATGGGTTTTTGATTTCAAGGTCTGTGCATCTTGCCAGGCAAACTGTATGCTCGAACATGTACATGTATACATGTAAAAACTCCCCCACGTGAATCATAAGATATGTTCCCAGTGAATAATGATGATCAATTGCCGATCCGTAATCTCCGGAACGCCAAGAATAATTTTGATAATGCCGTGCTTACAGCTGCACAGGATCATCGGCTCAATTTTAAATTCCTAAACCAAACAGAAGCCACTATTGCAGCTATAGCAACCTCGCTATGTCATTTGGGTGTTCAGCCAAATGCGGCAGAATACATTGCTGATGAAAGGCAGCCGCAATATAGATCTTATAGTGGTATCAAGTTTCTTTTCCAAGACGGAAAATTAATTGAGAAAATGATGACCACTTTCAGAAGGTTTATAATTATTTTTCAGAATGAGTTGCTCTCTTAGGCGCGGTTGCAACAACAAAAGTTAAGCAAAACCCAAGGCAAACCTCTAGTTACTTGAGGGAAAGCATTGCACCACAGAAAGTTAGCAGTTAACCATGGATACCATGAGGAAAAAGTTAACCTAGCTAACCTCAGGCTTGTAATAAACATGGACTTCAGATTCCCTCGCTGCAATGGAGGTAGCCATTTCGGTTTCATGTGATATTCTCATTCAGAATTCATAGCGTCAACAGGTTACCTACAGGTGTTAAAAATTCCTATCGTAAAATGGTGCAACTTAAACCTATTCTAACTGTCATGTTATCTAGTGCTTATAGGAAAGCCCAGGTTACCTAACCTTTCATTTAAGTTACACGTTCAATGTTGCAACCGGGCCTAGGACGTAAAATGGTTTGCACATATCACGCGTTGCTTAGTAAGAAATGCGATTATAGCAAAATAATTTTAAATAAAAGATATAAATGAATGTTACAAATAAATGCTTTACATGTTTAATATAAGATTGTCTAAATATTCTAAAACTGTCTAAAACAGGTTTAATATAAGATTGTCTAAAAACTTTGATGAAATACCACGTAAAGACGATTTCATGAAGAAGTGTCAATTCTTGAAAATAACATGTTTTGACAAATCGAGAAAGTGGTTATTTATGGAAGACGAGAAAAAAAATAACCGAGTTCAGTTTACAGTATACCCTAGGTTATTCAATGCACGTCATCAATCCGTGTTCAGCAGTCTTGGCTCCAATATACTGTACGTATTACTCGAAGTAAAGTTCAAAGCACGATGTTGAAAAGACCTTGCGATTCAGCATGTACATGTACATGTATATGTATGCAGTATATATCAGCTACAGCATTTTACAAAAGCAGTTGTACTGTACATACCATAGTGTCGCCATCATGCCATGTAGTCTGTTTAATCAAAATCCTGTTAGGTGGGATCCATCGATAATTTGTGACCATTGGGCTCTCGTGGAAGTAGCCAAGAGTCATATAGAACCATCGTAAGATAGGCGATAAGCCGAAGAGTATTTTTGTAGAAGCCAAGGCGACATCGCGACAGCGAGATATGTATACGGGCCACGTATAGGATTACTGGATGACATTATCAATACGGCAACAGCTTTACTTGAAGTGTGTCAAGGTTTCCACCTACCACTACCAGCGTGCATTATGTAAACCAAGGTCAATTCCCAGAGTAATGGTCACCTTGCCAAATGCAGATGACTTCATTTTAAAACCAATATGTCAGAGCCAGTGCTGAGAGATGGAAATGGAGAGGAAACTAATAGAGATTTCCAAATCCATTAAGGCAGGTGGTGCACGCATGCACTATTGGAAATTCAACTAATTTATATGCGACAGCCATCGCCCTACTGCTGGCACATCCAAGTGGATACACAAATACTCAATAAAATACTCGTCATCCACAAAACTTGGTCTCACCGTCAATGAATGATGGCGATTGGTGCGAGCTGCGCAGAATTTTAATCAAACAGAGGAAACGGACGCTGCTGCATGTATTTAACGAGCTGTCGCTTCGAAAATAAGCGAGACACGTGACATTGAAAAATATGCAACTGTCAAGGAAATAATGGTATTGAGATTTCAATGTACTTTTCACTTCTGCCTAGAATGCGTAACATTTTCGAACATAACGATACAAACCAGGGTCCCCACAGAACCTGAAAAACCTTGGAGACCTGGAAAAGTCAGGAGAATTTTGAAGAAAATTCAAAAAATTATGGGATTTCCTAACTTTTAATTTTAATTTAATTCTAGAAGGTATTTAATATATCGATTATGATCTGTGATGTACCGTGGGCTTTAGGTGAAGTTGCCCTTTTCTGTACGGTACTTATACCGAATTTACAGATAGTGAGCTTTCTAAATGAAGGAAACTACAAAATACACGTTCAATTCTAGCTAAGGTAATTCCGTTTAAAATAGTATTAAATGACTATATTGGTATGATCACAGGGTTTAAAAACATCACATTATTTAACACGAGAAAGACGTTGTCACAAACGCATTCCACGTGTAAGGAGATTAGTAGGACATGTGCATACCGCCCCTTAAAGTGGGCTTTCCAAAACAGCACGTCGGGCTTGGCTGGGCAGCTTGTAAATTGCTCGGTTTTTCCTAACTTAACCTAACCAAACTTAAAAACCTATGCCCAATAGGCATAGGTTAGGCATTTTGCGAGGTGTGCACATGTGTCCTACTAATACTGCATGCAAGTAACATGCAAATTAATCTACAGGAGGGAGTGGCATTATGATGTAGTTGTTGAATTCCAACATCATCTCCATGAGTATAATACATGCAAAAGAAATGGAGATTCTTACAATAATTTCTAAAACACGAAGGATTGTGAGGACCATAATGTTATTTTGATGTTTCACGTATATGTACATGCACTCATTTAAGGAGGATCTTCAAGCGAATTTCAGGCACGCGTTTGTATACTTTTTTAGAAATTGATTTTTGGAGAACGAGAGCAAAAACAAGTCAAAAAACGTCTTTCTAAAGTCACTTATACAAAATGCAGTAGTCAGACGACAGCTTTGTAAGCAAGTTGGAGTTAGTTCATCAGTATGTTTGTTAGTTCATCAGCATCGTGAGGAAAAGTTGGAGATAATTTTATAGGATTTGATGGATACCCCCTTGCAAGCACGATGGCGCAATTTCTACATCATCATCGAGATATTCTGTATACTAAGTAATAAGCACCGATTTCTGAAAATCAATCATAAAAGAGTAGGTTCTGACAAAACGGGAAATTGAATAACTAGTTACTTGTATATGACATGTCGAGAGCATATTATGAAGTGCATCAATTCGAGGATCCACCTCTATCGTGAAGGATTTTCCCCATGTCATTCGTTAAATAGCTCATTTTTTGCAGTACACACAACACACTGTAGCCTATATCCAATTTGAGAAACAAATACCGTGTATAATCTATAGCACGAAATTTAATTAGACTGAAGAATTAAGCTCAAAGAGGCCAATGCAACTGACACCCCTAGTCTGACATTGATATTACACGAACTTTACGATAACCATATTAGATATCGAATTTCGCAACAAGAGCGACATATTTCCGATGGTTATGGCAAGTTATGGCTTGACCACTCAACCGATTTTCTTCGTAAAAAGTGTAACAGGTGGGAGAACAATGAAGTTGCCATGACAACGGGATGGTAGGGTGCATGTGATCTGACATTTTTCTGGCAATAGCTGATTTCCTTGACAATGTGACCTGAGTTTTGAACTTCACATAATCTCATATTTGTCGATAGACTGCCTGGCTACCAAGGTAACCATATTGATATTTATTTATGGCCCTAACCACAATAAACCTATTTGGAATAACCCAAGCGGCATAAATCTCATTACCACAATGATGATGGCGTTTTTAAATGGGGTAAAAATAGTATAAAAACCGGACAAGTTCATAAATATTAATCACTTTGGAATATATAGGGACAATTTGGTGTCATGAGTTATGTAATCTGTACAAAAAGCGCTGCGGATGCCTGTGCTCGATCTATGAAACATGGGCAAGGGCTGCTCACAATTTAGAATTCTACTGCGACATAAATATGTGAATTATTCCATATTTCACATGACGTAGGCGTCGGATCAGCATGGGAAACTGGAGATTACATCTTATTTAAGCAAGCAGGATATCTTATTTCAATAGAGTTCCAAAAATAAAATTTGAAGGGCATATTTTAGCCTTGTATTTCCATATGAGAACGCAGCAATGTTCATGGTCCAGTTCCCTTCGTCAAAATAATGTGGGTGTTAGAAAATTGAATGGCAATCGAAATGAAGGTGGCCATAGAACTCCTACTGCCCAACTTTTCCAAACAATAAAGCAGCAAATATTCACTGGGAATCTTACTGCCACATATGCGCTGTACATTGACTAATGCCGGGCAACAATCAACAAATCAAGGGGCATGAACTCAGGCTTAAGCACTTACTTGGAACGAGCATTCATTGTGATGGGTCTAAGAATAACCCTATATATATATAGAAATGATAAAAGCAAGGATGTCATGGCGGTCAAGAGATCTCATATATTCTTAGAAACAACACGGAACACAAGTGAAGCCCATCTGAAATTTTCTGAAAAATAACGTTTTGAGAACCCCAACGCCACTGACCGACAACAGATGCTTACCGAAACTGAATTTATAGTCATTCGCTACAATAAAAAGTGAAGGATGAATTCAATTAAACTCAGTACCCTACAATCAGTAATTTTTTACACCACTAAAATTTACACTCATGTGTGAGGGGTGTAATACATATGTAATTAAAAAATGCTGTAATAATGTACCGGTATAAGCCATGTTATATTAAAACATGTTCAATGCTTTAGGTTACGTACTCTAGACTTCCAGTGTTCTACCCTCATTCCAAAAAGTTATTTAGAAAAGAACTATTACAGTTACAAGGACCATGTTTTGGAAGAAGGTTGAAGAGCTCCCAAAGTATTTATTTCATGGATGTCACAGGGAGTTAATGTTAAAAGAATTAAATATTCTGGGTCATTGGTACGGTTGCTACTGAGTAAGGTTAACGTACCAACTTCCTACACGTCTCATTCAATCATTATCAATCGATAAGAGTCACAGACAGGGCACATGCCAAAACGAGTCATTCGGTTTGTGGCTTTGGGAATTACACAAAAGGGCGAGGGCGTTGCAAATATTCTATAACAGCATTATGGGTTATATGCAAATATACAAATGTGGTTTACAGTGGTTTTCACGGTTTATTTTTGAGGTAGCCAAGTGTGTAGATGAAAGTGACAAGTAAACTGGTTCGTGATGAACATATAGTAATGTAAATGTCTTGTACTACACAAGCCCTGCAGCAAAAATGAGTGAGTTGGGCTATTTCAGCATCTCCAATTAAACCGAGTGCTGCCGAGGAAGTAATTAAGTAAACGACGGTTGCACTTCTGAAGATGTTTACGTCGAAGTGCACACTAAGACAGTGGTGGTAACCTTGGTTTTAATTTGCCATAAATCGCGAAATCTCCATACCGAGCAAAGCCAGGCGAGCAACTTTTCAACTTTCTTAATTATTTGCAAAACTGGGAATCCAATTAGCAACTGGCCTTAATTCCTTGTTCATAATGACGTTAATCAACGCGATTCGCAGGAACTGCCATCCGGGCGCATGAATTATTCGCGCAACGGTTAATCGTTTAGCATTTCGCAAATAAGATGAAAAGCGAAAATGCCCAGCTGTCTTCCTTAATTAAGAAACAGTGGGTGTTTAAGAGGCTTCCCTCATCCAAAGGTCACAACTCTGTTGTTCCTTACAGGTATCGCCTGCAACAGAGGTCACGTTGAATTCCATATAATGTTCTTATCAAAGTCACATTAATTCCTTCTCTTATTCTTCTTCAGAGTACTCTGCTATTTTAGTTCTATTCATACTATAGCAGTTCTACTGTTCCATGTCATTGCTATTCTAAGGTTATTAACCATCTTTAAAAAAAGCTGCAATGGTCATCAACTAAGTTACTTGGCATCGGCTGCTTGCACTCAGAAAGCTTACAAATCAAACTTCGAAATATTTGCACCTTATGACTAGGCCTGCGTAGCACAGATATTTTGATCGTACTAAAAAGCTTAAAGGTACTGTTTGCTGTTTTGTATATTAAAGCAAAAATCAAAAATCTTGTCCTGTCTTGTCACAGTTAGCTTCCCCTAAAAGCAAAAAATTTGCTGGGTAGCTCGCAAATTAACCTGCTTTTCCTTACCTAACATAGCCTAACTTGACCTAACCTAAACAGTAATTAACAAGCAAATAGGTTAGGCTAGGTAAGCTTAAGTCAAGTCAGGTTAGGTTACATTTGCAAGTTGCCCGCAAAGCCTATTATCTGTTAGGAGATGCCCACTTTTGTGAGGTGTCCACACATCCTACTAATTCATTTACCACACGAATGTGTAGTCCAGAAAATTAGCATTATTGCATGCTACAAACGGAGGGATAACCAGATTAGACCTGAAATAAAAAGTTTTGGTGGGGGTATATTGAGTATTAAAGTGAGGGGGAAAGTGGAAACAAAAGGTACTGAATGACAAAAATTGAACATGATCGAATTGAAAAACACTAAGGAAGGAAAACAATGGAGAAGGCAAATAAAATATTGGACAAAGGTCATTGAATACAGCAAGCTCAGCGGAAAATTGAATTTGTGTAGTGGTCCATTGTGTCACTTCATTATGTGGGAGCGCCACAACCGAACTCATGACAGTCTAGACAGACCACAAGAATCCAGAAACGTAAACACTCCATTTGCCCGATGCTAATTAGGTAGAAGAGTCATTTAATTCTGTAAACACAATGTAAGCAGACAGAATGCGCAATGTTGCATTATTGTCCTGAACCAAAACGAAGAAGAAATATCTGGCCAGCGTTATTTATGACCGCATTCAAGCGCCACCATTTGAAAGCTAATGTAGCTATCATTGAAAATGAAGTCTCGTTTGCATGAGAAGCTTTAACAATGAGAATAAATGTGGTGCATGGGAATGCATCTCACTCACTGCGCGATTATGGGATGCTGGATGCTAGATAATGGCGCGAATTTCATAAATCATCAGTTTGTATTTGATAACCCTTAACTCGAATTCGCGGGTTGGCTTATGGGGCATAAGGTTACACGGAAATG
Source organism: Kryphioiulus occultus (assembly GCA_034687865.1). Lineage (NCBI taxonomy): Eukaryota > Metazoa > Arthropoda > Diplopoda > Julida > Julidae > Kryphioiulus > Kryphioiulus occultus. Next base: position 16,934 of record JAQGAF010002143.1, on the reverse strand, counting down.
GGAACGGATATGAAGCACTCCAAACCAAAAACAAAACCCCATTCGAATTAAAATCACGTCGTTGATGAAAACCCAATTTATGAAGGACGAATATAATGTGTACAAAGTAGAATTACCTACTTAATAACTAGCTCCAGCGTAAAATAGGGTTTTTGTAGAGCCACAGATGTAAATATCCATATCTAAATATCATCTGCCCTGCCAAATACGAATTAGAGAAAACTATACTGTAAAGCATACCTCGCAAAAGTGGGCTTCTCCAATTTCTCATTGGCTTTGCGTGGCAACTCGCATTTGTCACATAATAAAACTTAACCGTGCATAGCCTAACCTATGCATATTGGTTATAGGTTAGGTTACATTAGGCTAGGTTGGATTAGGTTAGATTAAATTATGTTACAGTAGGTTAAAAAAAAATTTTTGTAAGCCGCCCATCCAAGCCCACTGTGTCGGGATGTGTGCACATATCCTGCCAATACCCATACATTTCGTCGATGAAAATAACACTGGAATACATTGTTCAGAGTTCTTTGAATTTAAATTAATAAAAAGACGCATAGAATTCGCCAGGGGTTGCAAAAATGAAACAACCGAAAAGTACATAAAATAAAAGAGATAAAAATCCATGCTCCAATATTATAAGACACAAACTTCATAAAATGAGAACCACAACAATGAAAACTTGAAATAATATTGGAGCATGGTGTTTGCATTTCTTATTTCTATGTACTTTTCGGTTGTTTCGTTTCTGCAACCCCGGAGCAAATTCTCTGCTTTCTGATTAAAATTCAAAGAAATCCGAACACAGTATTCCAGGGTTATTTATATCGACGAGATCTTGTGTTACTAAGTAGTTGTTTCCATTGCATCTTTGAGAAATTGTGTTAAGATACATGCAACGAGCCTGTTTCACAATGAATTTGGTTAGTTTACTCGGTGTAGTCGTTCACGCGTAATAACGGAATGCATGGATGTTAAACAAGCGGGCAGTTTTAGGCAAAACATCTGCATTTCTGAATGCGCAATTCACTAAATAAATATCCAAAATCGCTAAACTATAAACAAATTCGAGTGCGACATATTAAACGTTAAGAGACATGTAAATCAAGCCCAACTACACTGTACAGAGCGTTTCAAATTGATTGCAGTGGTTTCGTGAATTTTTTTGGCAATATCATTAGAGTGTGATCGGTGATCGGGTTTGGAGGTCTACTGAGTTTTTGACAAATACATGTATGAGATAGTACAATATATACTATATGTTCATATCCGTGTCAATTTTTTTGAACACAGAATTTTCTACGATACGAATCGTTTCTCTCATCACTATTCAGATGTTGTGTTTTATCCCACGCCAGAAACCTGAAGTTTCAATTGCCCGATTGGAATGGGTTCTCTCCACAAAGGTGGGAAAATAATATTGACTATCAAAAAGTAATTTAGTCAGCATGAGCTGTCACCTAATTCACATGGTAGTTTTCTCACATACAAGCATGGGCGCCCATACATGAACATATATAGGGGCTTCAGCCCCCTGATATATGGTCCAACGGATTCAGGGCCTGTCCTAGGGGCCAAAATCCACCCCCCTGGGGCATGGGGGTCCAAATCCCTAATCAGCCTCATTTTGGAAAACCTCATTTTGGAGCGCCTATTTTGGAAAGAAATCGTTCCACTAAAGTGTTTTCCTCGTTGGTGGTACATAAAACGGTTCCACTTTTGAGTTATTGGGTGGTCCCACTTATATAGGTGTCCCACTAGAGGAGTTTCACTGTTTATCAAATGAGCATCTCTCAACGATTTGTTTGCAATTTTCGAAGGTCAAATATTTCCGCCCTCCACTGCTGGAAGGCGCTGAGTTGAAGATGTCAAGTCCAAGGAGAAAACATCTAGTAAAACGCCTTTCCCCAAAATTGCGATGGGAGGAGGAATGCAAGGATTGCAGTTTTGTTCAGTAGAAAATATCCAAAATGATGTTATAGCATTCAACAATCCATGATTTTTCGATAATCTTTCGCATTTGCCAAACTGCACGCGTGAACTTTACAATGAAATTTCTGAACATTTTAAGGAAAATGAATTGGAGATTATGCGCCAGACATTGAAGCAATAGCTCTTCGTAGCATACAAATCGAAAACTGTTAATTAACTATAAATTCGCGAAAAATCCTTTCATCTTTATTCCCTATATACTGTACGCCGAGCACAATTCAAAATTGCGAACATCGCAGGAGTTGTCACGTGAAACCTAGCGAATTTCTCACATATAGAATAAGCATTGAAAAGCTTAAAACTTACCTATTCTGTTAGGGGTTCTATGGCAGGATTCACTTGTAAATGTATTTTATAGACCTTCACTTTAAAAAGTGCACGCATCCATCTACATGTATCAGCTAGCAAAATACTAGTGTAATGAACAAGGTAGATCGATACATGTAGGCCCATCTATCAAGCTCTGGCAGAATAGTTCTTAATATGTTAAGGAGATTTATTTATTTCCAACTGCGAAGATAATCACAAAATAAAGGAGCGCGTCGTTACAGCCTGTCGTGCGCAAAAATCCATTCATGGACCTTACAATTAAACCTACTCGAATTAAGGGAACTTTTCGAATGTAAGCAACAACACGCCTGTGACGGGATTGGTGTTATGAAGTGTGCATTGCAGGCATTGAAAACGAGTGGGGGCGTCGAAAATCTATTTGTCAGCGAAATCAAAAACCATGCGTCATTTCATTAATTGTTCATTTCGTTCGTGCACATTTACATGTATATGTACGCACGAAAAGCACGAAATCTTTAAGAACGTGTTTATGGACCAACTAAAGGGGGAATATTGGGGAAAGTTAATCTGAAAATGGTTCGAGGAATTTAACTACGGTATAATGGCCACGAATCATGCCAACAACATACTGCACATCAACTGTATACTACAGCAATCTCCATATCTTCAAAACCAATTTCCTGTACTGCCATTTAGAGTATAATATTCACCAGCGCGTTATTTAATGCTTATTAAAACAGTGTTCATGTCTTCACGTATAACGTAGCGATAGCACAGCAACTATACGCTGAGAGAAATCAAACGTCCATCGAAGCTCAAACCTTAAGTGCAAAATACGCACCAAACTTAAAAATTCTGAAAAAGTTTTGAAATTTTGGACTTCTGTTGGAGAAAAACTATTTTAGGACTTTTGTAGACAAATTAATTATTATTTTAGGATTTTTCAAACAGTTTCAAACAAATTTTTAGAATGCAGTATATTTCAATCCTTATTCGTTTTTAGGTTACAATACAATAATATTAATGTAACAAAAGTGATGTCAAAATGCACTTGCACCAAGTTTACATGTAAACTGCAGGTAGTCTGACAACACAATGTAAGCTTACATGGTGTTTTAGTATTTTTTTAAATTGAGGACTTGTTTTAGGACATTTAGGACTATTTTTTAATACTGTTTAGGACTTAAAGGACATGTGTGTCGCCCTGTTATAATTGCCCTTACGTCATTGTGTTCAACCTACTTTAACATAGTAATGCTATGATCTAGAGTCGGAGGAAGGGGTATACCCCATATACAGTGAAACTCCTCATGTGGCCCCCCCCCCATGAGGAACAGTTTTTCTTTGCTCCAAACGTGTGCCATAGAGTTAACATTAGAGGCAACCCCTGTAAGTGTGCCACCCCCTAACTGGAAAGTGAAACAGTGTCTCATTCATTGCCAACAAGTAAAATCCTCTTTAGTGGTTCAATTTTTGGCCAAAATGGCAAACCATAACCCATTGAATCAGCTTGTTAGCGCGCAGGGGCACACATGTGGGTCTCGAAAGGACACGAGGATGACTAGGCTTGGACCTCCATCTCCCTGGGGGTGGATTACAGCTCCTAAGATGAACCCTGCATACCTTGGGTTGAAGCCCCTTGTTAGTGATAAGAAAAGCATGTGCACTACGTGATAGTTCACGCTGACTAAATTGCTTTTACTGGCCCGTAGTATTTTCTCACCCTTCTGGAGATAGCCCCTTCATATTGTGGGATAAGACACCGACTGAATCGAGTTGACTTTCCCACCCTCGTGGAGAGATACACTCAAAATCAAAGACAATGTTGTGTTCAGACAAATTGAAACTGATGTTCAGTGCACAGTTTTCAGTGACTTTGACTGACAGAGCAATGGGACCATACCTGCTTTTCGAGTTGTCAAAAACTTTGTAAACTCTCTAACTGGGACACATCGCTAAGTGGAACACTTTCAGAATGCACCATAGGTGTCCCACATAGAGAGGTTTCACTGTACTTATATTTATATCGCCTCAACATTTACTCATTGTCTCGGTGGGCATAAACATAATCGTAAAATTAAATTTCTAAAAGCGTATGACTAACCTTTGAAAACAAATTCAGAAGAGCTTTCATTAAGCCAAAGGCCAGCATGATAGTATGAAACCGAATTAAGTCAGAAATTCATCAGCGGATTGAAATGACAAGTTCTGTCACCTCGAACATTACGTGCAAGATCTCTACTTAACCCCAAGTAATTTGAAATTGCACTGCAAGGAAATTTTCAAAAACTCTCCTGAGTCTCTCCCATCGCTCTCTTCCGATATTAACCTGTACCAAATTTAGTGACCCTTCCATGCAGCAACACTCAAAATAGTCATCACAATGAAGATTGGTCTCCAATCTTTTTAAACAGCTTTAGGGAAAAGTTTCATCACCCAACTTTGCCATTTAGTGCAAAATTATCTGCAAAAAAATTATGAACCCAATCTCCAGATTGCACATCGACCAAACTAGATTAGCCACCATCTGCAACGTTTTGTCTGCGATTTGACAGAAGCAATTAATCTAATTTTGACTTTTTTATCCCAAAGGCCTTTTTGCTGATCTCTGTTAAGAGTTAGTATCGAATACTTTAACAAAATCAATTAAATAAGGTGCCAAAAATGGTTTTAAAATACACGTAGTTTGAATGATGTGTTTTGCGTTATCTTAATTTTCTGCTTGGGAAAGCCTCAGGTGCTTGATGACGCAAGGGAGGCTATGCAGCAGGGTTTTCTAAGAAATAGCGCTTTAATTCATTGAAACGGCTCGTATGATTACTCTGATTTCAGGGTCACGTATCCCCACGTACATCCTAATCTCAAAATTAATGCATTGCCAGATTGAATACATAGTTCTGGCAACTCTGGCATAGTGATCAGGATACAGAGGCATTCGATTGAAATTAACTATCCTTTTCACTGTCGGTCAGTCGGGATATTGTCCTCTGGCAATCTTCAGATCAAACTTATTGTCCACTAGTTATTCAAGGTACTTCCGGTGAGTCTCCCACGCGAAAGAAGATAGCTTTTTAATGAGTGGAATGGAATAAATCGAATGATTTGTAAGCCACACAGGCCTTCTGGTAATTGCGGTTTATAATAACTTTAATGGCGGGTTATCCCGTAATTACAGTGCAGACGTCTTGATAACATGGCAACGGGGAGCGGCGCATGCGCAAAGGTGGCTCACGTGTTCCGCCCTCCAATGCCAGCGCAAACTTACTGCAACTCTTGTAATCGACTGACCCTGTTCGTGATTGGCTTAAATAATGGAATCATTCATTCGTAATTTAATGGATCATTACTTGAACCGTGGAATCCGAAAAGCAAACAAAATGCACAGAATCAAATTTCATCTAAGGAAGGCTTTGTGCTCGTTATATGTACTTCGAAAATGACGGATGACTGGACTTCCAAAGAATGTTCCGCAAACAAATCTGCCTAAGTTGTTTAAAATTTATCGTACAAATAAGCGAATTAAGACGTTCGAAGTACGTGTATAGGCACCATTGACGAGTTCCTATTTTTGGTGCCGCATTTCCGAGCCAAACATCCGTCTTTTCATCAATTCAATACTTTAATATTTCAAGAGGCAATTTCCTGTTTCTCCTTCTAAAGATATGTCGAAATTAAATTTCTATGAAGCCATGCGCTAGCAGTGTCCTTTAACAACTTACAGTATATAACTGCAGGGATAAATTAGGCTAGCACGAGTACACTATACAGTATGTAGTTCGCATTCCGTCCAATTTGCCCTTTTACATTTGAAAAATAAATAATTGCCATTCTCGCCAGATCTCTTTCCACACTACTTACGGCATTTCATAAATGACGTAAATCGCCTGACTAGTAAACAGCTGTCATCCGTGTGGCCAAATTAATAGATCTGGCAGTTTATAACCTTGGAAATTGTTTGGGATAGAGCAAAAATTCTCTTTAGTTTTATACATTATGTCCAGCGTACCATTAACTTTTCTGATTATAGAATAAAAACTGGCTTTCCTTACTTATACAGTTATTCGAATATATTTGAAGGAAGGGACTAATGGTTGTGGCAATACTATATGCCCTGTACTTGCTTCTTCGTTCTCTTTAATAATTCAAAATGTCGTCTAATGACACCTCAAATACTTCCATATGGTTTTTTAAATCGACACTAAAATAAGTATACATCCATTAGCGCGAGTAGGTGTATCGATTAGCACTGCACCAACATCGTATGGTAGTCCAATGCCTCTCCATTTCACAATTATTTCGTACTAGGAATGGAGAGCGTCAGAGACGGAAAATTTCGATTTTTTAACTTATGTACATGTACATGTAGCTGTACAATTTACCTTAAACTAACAAAGAGTTCCATTACTCATATTCAGGTGTTTAGAATAAAATAGCGTGAATTGAACGCAGTCACGTGAATCAAAATGTCACGCCTTCACAACACGTGCAGTTTTAATTCAGCCAATGAGCTTGCTCGTTTCGGAAAAACAGTCATTTATGGACATTCGTCCTCGGGGTGACCCTAGTGACATGTTGACCAAGTTTGGTCAAAATCCGTCGAATATTTTCCGAGCCTATAGATATTACAGACACACACAGACAACTACCAATTATGTATATGGATCAGCCTACTTTAAGATAATGATTTTTCTGCAGCGCAAGATATAACCTCAGCTTCAAATAGCTTCATAATGAAGACAGCCCATTATAGAACAAGGACACACTAGGCATGTCATTTTTAATATCGATATTAAAAAGCACTTAACAAACGTACGCTTAGGCCTTAACATCCATGTTTTCTTGTCATGTTGCATCAACTAAGCACGTCCATAGAGTACGTGCCAGCTCAAATATCAAAATTAGCTACAGTGTATAAACCATGAAAGTGTTTTTCATCATAGGGTAGATTGCTTTTGTGATACTATTTCCCGGATTTTTCCACATTTGGAAGATTCACAATACATGTACAAGCGCGTAACACTATACATGTAAGCTTATATTCCTTTGCGATTACTTGTATAAACTTTTTCTTACTGCGAACTAATTTTTTGAGGGCAAGAACACCAGTCAGTGACGTCATCAACCAACATTCGCCATCAGTTATACATTTTCGTTCGGTTACTAGCCACATAAAACACGTTCGGAAGAGTTGTTATCCTAGTTATTTCAGCTCCCACAAGAAAGCTCTCAAAATCAGACACGACAATCATCTCTTATGTCTTCACTAAACTATATCGATGTTTGATTCGGATATACTGTTGTTTTGTTGGGGGAATGTGAGAGCGTCTGGTTTCCTAATCATTAATATTTGTCTCAAGTTCTATCTAGAAGCAACCAGCAGAGCATATGGTGAATTTCAAGAATGTTTCTTCTAACGACTTACTTCGCCATGGTATGCTCCAATGATGGTGCCAATATATAAATTCGTAAGGAATGTCGGTCAGCTATGCGTACCGTCCAAACACCTTAAGAAGTGCCCAATCTTTTATTTATTCCTTCCTGTCATTAATGGGCAACTAACACGCATTCGCCTTTTATTTTGTCTTAATCTATTTCAAGCATGCAGACGATTATTCAATGACCAGCCCATAGGCTACATGACCCCATGCACCGATGTCATAAGTTGGATGACGATGTTAACTTAGGTAATCCTGAGAATGCGCTGTTAAGCACCGCTAGTATTTGACCTGATTAAGTAGGTCCAGCAACGAATGCAGAGCTTACCATCACAGTGGCCAGATTATGGCTATTTAGAGATTGTCATGGGATTAATGCGAAGGGATGACCAATAAATGGACATTCCTTAACGAAATCCTTTGTCAATTAAGCCGAGATTGTCTCTACTCATTTCTTCGTGCGAATTTACAATCAAGGCTTGCTCTGGCGTCAAAAATCTTCAGTGTATGCGTTTTGGAAAATTGTAGAGCCGTTAAACGTTATTTTTTTTTCATGTATTTGGGTCGCAGGGAATGCCAGTGGGAGGAAATGTAATTGCTAGAACAGAAAATGGTATGTACATGTACGTATAAGAAAACCGTAAAAATGACCGCTGGTTTCATGTGACCAATTCACCAAACAGTGCTAGGCGCAATTGCTGAACCTAGTACGGAATGGGTACAACTAATCATTTAGGTAAACTTCCAAGAAATCCTTGTGATGACATTTTGATGCAAGATATAAAATGAAAAAAAAAATCTAATCACAAACATACCTTGTAATTCTATTATTTTTACGAATGTCGGTAACCGATCCGTAAGCAGTGCAGCATTTGCAATTTGACTTACAGTATCTAATGCTGCAATTGGTACTTGCATGAAAAAAGCAATAGCTTTGAGGAATAAATAGACACAATTATGAAACTTGAAATAATAGCCAATTATCGACATCTGAAAGCCTGTAAGTCGATATATGAGAATAAATGAAATCAGCAATAAGAAGAGAAAAAATTAATGCTGAGAATAATGAGTGCACGAGGATATCCGTAGGCGGTGGCATATAGAAAAGTTAATAATTTCAGGATTAAATTTGACTAATGCACAGCAGATTTTTGGAGTAAAATCCTAATGCGCATATAGTCAGCTCTCAGATAGGGAACCGCCAAATTACTGATTTACAAATAACCCGTTAGGGGCATAGAATTCAGTGAGAGAAAAATCAATATCAATTACACCACTGCAGGATTTACTTGACAGAAGATTTACAGTTAATCCTTAAATTATGATTGAAATTGCACTTTCAACCCTTTCCAGCTAGCACAGTGATTGCAACTGGAATCGATAATTCAACACCAGTTGTTTCGACACTGTATTTTTAAGTTAAGCTTGCCAAAAATAATTTATAGCACTTTTTGCGGACGAATGCATGTGGATGCATTTTAACAATCTCGAATAAGCATTGTTCAAGAAATAAATCAAGATGAGGATGCTCATAATTTGCACTGGTACATCTTCTCAATCCATATTTACAGTATGTTAACAGTACATAGTAGTATATAATCACGCTCGTAAGTCATCACCAATGATCGTTTACGCCATGAGCACACTTTTTATGACGTCGAGCCTGTAACTAGACAAACTATAGTCTAGAATATGGGAGTGTCATTGCGATATGTGATATTTCGCTAAGCGTTCTAGTATATAATACTGCCAAATGTCCTAGCTGGTGGAACAATGTAATTTTGGATTTAACTGCCCCTTACCGCTAGGCAATCACTGCTAGCCTACGAGCCATTAGGAGAAGTCCACGTATGATGTTTTTTGCTGGTGCAGGTACTACACCCTTACATTTTTTACGATTCTTTCTTGTCACCTTCATGCACCAACCCAGGCGACAGACAGCACCGCGTGGGTGCAGCAGTGGTCATCATTTCCTGCTGACCCGCATCACCGTGCCCAGGAAGGCCAATCGTGTCAGGGTCAGAATTTCGCCTTTAATTTCCCCTATAGAGTTCGTTTCCTGTTTACTCATTGCCATGTTTTGTGCGAAACAACGGGGCCCTATTATGCGAATATTACAGCCCACACGTTTCCTTCGAAATCTCTATCGTCTCATTGGAAGACGAATCAATCAGCTGTACCCCCGCACGTTTTCCACGTCTTTTACATCAAATTTCGAATAACATCGAGCATCCTCTGCCCCCACTCCTCCCCGACCCCTTAACCCCTCAGATTGCATAAATTATATCTGCCCATAATATTGACGTGGATGATGAGATGGGGATGACAATGATGGATGAGTTAATATAAGCAGCTTTCCTTACCTTTTGCGAAGGTTTCAGGTCGGATGACCACGAACTGTATCTGCTGGAGTTGCGAAATCGCAATTTGCTAGAAGACGCCTCCTCGCCGCAGTCAGCGAACGAGAATTATGACGAGATTATTCCTCCATTGGACTGTGATGCAAAAAGAAAAAGAAAATACGCAAAAATGCGAATCAGTTTCTGAGAGTGGGAAACCAGAGCCAGTTGTTGACTGCCAAGCAAATGAACCAAAAACTTGGAAATTAACGAGGGAAGCACCAGGGAGCAGGTGAAACGTCACACTGAGGCGCAGGTGCGCTCACATTCTGCGGCTTAACATTTCACAAAACAAATCCCTTTTGTAAATAATACAACTTCAGCTCTCTTGTCATCCTACACCGGTTTGGAAACGCAAAATCCGCCAGTTAATGATATCGAAAATTTTGAAGTATTGGGAAACGTGGGCGAACTGTATTTGCATGCGACAAATCCTGTCGGATACGTCATGAGACAAAGTGCTAGTAAGCTACACTGTTAATTGTGTTTTATCAAAATCAACGACATCGTTGTATCTATATTTATCAACATTTATCAAACATGGGATAAACTTGTGCATAATGACAGTTATAAATTTGCCCATATTACATGTATTTCAACTGGCAGTGTATTTCAACTTGGCAGTCGGCTAATGGAATTCTTTGCCCATACGGATTCTTACTATTGGCCTTACTTTCTGCATGCCATTCGACGTTGGAATTCTCTTCCAAAGGATAGTCTTAAGCTTCAAGAAATTCAATTTGACAAGGATGTCTTGGTGGTACCCACCGAATCTTAATTTGGGTTGATGGACTACACCCCGCTACCACATGGTATTAAATTACTGACAGTAGGGTACTGAGTTGAATTGAAGACATGAAAGAGATAAGAAAGCAATAGAAAGACATTGAGACATACGTCGTTTACCATAAACGAATTGACAGAACTGCTTATCAGCAGTGTGTTGACCAAACAGTCCATGCCTTTCAGAGATGCCATTACCTGCAACAAGAGCAACAATTCGATTCTCATTCAAAGAATCATTGCTGACCAAAACGCTTTTTAGTATTCCAAATCGAGATCGAGACTCCAAATCCAAATTGAGATGGGTGACAATAGCACTCACTCTGGAGTTGACAGCGGCAGCGGCCATTATCCTGCTGACAAAAAGTCCGAAATTCAGCATGGCGTAGGGCAGAAGTGTAATCTTCCAAGTGGCCACGTTGCCTCCAAGGCTAACAGAGCGCAAGAAGAAGGTGGTGGTGATGACGTCACTGGAGCAGGCCACGAAGGACATGGTTGAAAACAGATCTTCAGCTCTCCTCAGATGGTCGCAGAGCACCTGGTGGCGCTGGAGGAACTTGGGCACCGACAACAAGGGCTCCATGTCCTCCAAGTCCCTGAAGCTGGACGAGAACAGGAAGCAGATGTACAAGAAGAAGGCGCAAGAGAGTAGGGTGAAGGGCCTGAAGGTGGAGAGAAACAAGAAGTGCCAGAAAATGTCGTTGAAGAAAATGGGGTTGTGGTGGGTGGCGTTGCCCCCCATGTTCAGGTTCTTCTCCCCGGAAATGATGCCGTAGGGGGCAGTGGCGAAGGGAAAAATGCAGCAGACGATGACCGTCACTTGGAACAGAAGATGGCGCTTCAGGACTGACGGATAGGACAAGTCCAACAGGGTTTTGAGGAAGTGGCGGATTTCCTTCTGTCTGAGCAAATAGAACTCGTAAGTTACCATGGAAATGACTGCCAACATGATGTCGGCAATGTAGACTGACATGAAGCCACCATCGTTCAGTTCAATGCGATGCAGAAGGTGGAAGTAATTGAAGAGCAAGATGGGCGCCATGGCCAGGTGGAGGACAAAGATGCTGATGACCCGCCATAAGCGAAGGAGCTTGGAGAATCGAGAAGTTGCGAAGAAGTCGCAGATTTCGACCCCGAAGACGAAGAACACGATGGACAGTGGGAGCAGGGTGAGCCTCTTGCGCTCCCTGGGGGCAATTTGGACCATCTTTTGGTAAAACTTCAATGTTTGGAATTTGGTTGGAAATGTTGGAAATTTGATGTTCGCACAATAAAATTTGCAAAGGAACTCATGAAAAACTGGTATTTGCAGTTTCTCTGTTGCCAATGGCACCCGTGGGAACATCGCTACCTACATGTACATGTAAGCTTACTTTGGAAATTAAAAGTAAACTACAAGCTGCGTGAATGCATTAATTTCCCGCAAATATTTAGATTGTGGATGGTTTTCTTGACAACATGGGAAACCGAACAAACTACATAATTGTTGCTGGCACAGACAGTGTTGAATGTTAATCAATACGACAGAGATGCTGAGGATATGATTGAATGATAAGTTTGAAATAAAACTTAGTAGCAAATTAGGAGCAATGCGTTTTCCAAATACAGGGAGAGCATAAAGCCCCACCATCATTAAAAGATGGCGGAGTTACAGGGACCAAATTTTGGAAAAGAAATAGAACTAATGCTTATATTTTACTGTATGTAAATGGCTCACAGTGAGTACCAGCAGGCGGCGCTGAACCGCTAGCCTAAAAATGTATTACGTGTATACTGGTATGCGAACCAATACTTGAAATAAAAACTTAGGAGTTCTACGGTTTTCCGAATATTGCTACTTTAACAGTTTTTTTAAAATTAATTTTTGCAATAAGGGTTGGACTTTATGATCACATTGTACTCTTCTTGTTGGAATTGTGCTGACAGACAATGTGCAGATTTAAATTAGACGAGCAAACTAACTTTAGTTTACTTTTAACAGCAGTTAGCATGCATAGCAAATTTAGCATTGTGTTGGTTTGTATTGGTGGCGTCAATAAGTTATAAGATTGCCACAATATACAGGGTGGAAGAAAAGTCTGTATCTTATCGATTTTGCTTCAAAATAATGACCGATATCCACATTGTGCTAATGAGAGTGAATAGTAATGTGCCCTGGCGCTATCCAATGGTGATGTCAAACGTGACCTTGAGGGTCATCTTCAAGATCATTTAATTTCTAACCGTAAACGGTTAATGATAGAACAAAACGTCCAATTAGAAAGTTGTAGGGCATGGCAAAATTAGTTATAATGCTTTGTAAAATGTACGATAATAACACCTGTGTAAGACGATCTTTCACTTACAAAATGTCAACATGTCCCTGATTGTTGCTCACCAGGAGGGCTTACTTGTATTGCAAGTTGCTTTAAATCGGGGGCAATGTCTTCATTGTTTTACAAATTAATATCAATATGTATAAGCATTTGCTTCCAAAATAGATAAAGCAGCATAAATAAATGATTGCCTAATGGAATTTGTTTACTGACCACATGTCTTACATTATTATCACTAGCCTAGAGATATGTTTCATTTAAACAATAGATTACTTAATTTAAAAGCATTTGGAATCCACTCTGAATAAACATTAATCAGGCATGACCAGCTGTGAAATCAACATGCTGTGAAAGATTCCACCAAACAAATTCAATATCTACACATCCATCAATCAATAACGTGTTCAATCTGGTGTCCTTCAGCTCCAAGACACAACTGCACGTAGTTGGGTAGATGTGTAAACGTTATCAATGGTTTCTGCTGTGATTTCAGCACATGCCCTTCGGATCCTTTGCATAAGGTCCTCTAAAGATTGTGGTTGAGTTTTATGCACCACGTCTTTTAAGTGGCCCCAAAGGAAAAAAATCTAAAGGTGTCAAATCAGGAGACCTTGGGGGCCACTATTGGTTCTCCTCGTCCAATTGAAGCATTTTGGGAATAATGTGGAGGGGCACCATCAACGAGATAGAGTAGGATAGAGGGAGCATGCTGCCATCTCGAATGAAGCAAATTGAACCAGCCACCGCCATGTTTTTGGTTGGCAAGAAAGCCAATATGCTAGCAATGGGAATTGCATGTGAGCATTTTTCAAACTGTTTTAAGTTGTATAAATCCTGTTCAACTTGGACGAAATATCACTCCAAAGATGTTCTGTTAAATCACATGACTAAAATACCTTGAAAAGTAGTAAAAATAACATAATGCCTTTATCAAAATAAATCTTTGATTTATTGAACATTTATGCAAATTGACTTACACTCACTTTTAAAATTCTTTAAAACTTAGCTTCAACTTACTTCAAGTTTCTAGCTGTCATAATAGTGCACAAACATGCGTAAAACAAAATGACTAGACTGGACAACAATCTTATTGGCCTTTAAAAAGTATTAGCTTGGTCAATTTTTGACGCACAGATTCACCTTTTGCAATTTTACTTTGACGTTTACACATGTGGTGTAATCTAATAGAAAAATACTGTTTCAGGATCTCTTTTAATACTTTGGAAAAGTGAGTTTCCTCTCCAAATTCTGCAGTTAGAAAAAAGTGATCAACTTCAGAAAATAAGTTACTGTCTTTTACGGCATTAAATGTTTGTATCTGCAATTGTAAAAGTACATTTTGTCTTGGTTTAAAAATTGAATTGCAGTTTTGTCTTAGAATTTTTTCAGCAACAATCAATAGTTTTAAGACATCTCTGGATGGATATACCAAGCCACCATGGTCTTTAACAGCAATTAGTGTCCGCATATCTTTCAAGCCAAAATGATCTTTAAGACAATTAATGCATGATGCACAAGCAATTGCTTTCGAAACATTTCTTACCACCTTGCCCGCAATATAATGTACAATTTTTTCTGAGACATCAGACAATGGCTCATACTCTGGAACATAAGAATGGTCAAAGTCAAGAATCATCTCATTTATAAAAACATTTGATGGCGTGCTTATTTCCAGCAGTTCCGTACGTACATTCTCATTTTCCACGCAATTGCCATTGGCAGATGGAACAATGTCTGCTATCAGGCATTTTCGGTATGCAGATTTGAATTCTGCTGCTGTTGGGTTGTTATTATGTCCACCTCTTGAGCGTATGGTGCAAAAAAACAGCTCTAAATGGTCTTGCGACAACTTACGAGTCAAAAGTAAGTTCATTTTTGGTAATGCTGTGTCGCTCCCCCAGACAAGCTCATTCGCCAAACCTCTAACACTTTCCAGACTTAACAAAAATCCAATAAAGCAAGTTTTTCTTGGGGAGTTATATAAATGTAAACCTGCTGGAGTTGTAAGAGATTTCAGATAAGAAATCCAATTATCAATGTTAGTAATGCATTTGTCTTTATTAATTAATCGAATTGGGGCCTTGGTTCCCTTTCCTAAAGGATGGCATGAATTAAGGAAATCAAAAATTGCATCAATGTTTTCAACAAATTTAATTGTTGGTTCACAGTCATGAAACCCTTCTATTTTGTTTTTATTGCAAAATGTAAGTGCCTTGGCCACAGAATTGCTCAATGTTTGTGCTGCTAGGGACACTTTCATTTTTTGGTTGTACCACTGGATGTGGTTATGGCTCAACTTGTTTGCCAAATGCAGTTGCTCATTGTGTTGCAATTCATGCAATTTATAAATATGTTGCCATTTTATTTGACCATGTTCTTGTGTGGAAGGGTCATCTTCACAAATAATCTTTTTCTCAGCTAGAAGGTTACGCATCAATTTAAGCATGTGAGGTGGATCAAATAAAACAAACACCTTTTCTTGTTCGTTGCACGGATGAGGGAACCATGACTTTAATGAATTTGGACAAAGGTTTGCACCAAGAAGCTTGAAAGTGGTAAAGTTCGGAGCGCAGCCATCACAAACCAATGAAACAACTTTTGCTCCAGTAGAATGTAGTTTACGCAAATATTGCTCAATCAAATTTGCCCTAATATTGGCACTAACACCATCAACTAAGCAGTAGCCAACAGGGACCTTCCATTTTTTGTTCAGTGCATTAACTAGAAAAACTAAAGCCTGAGTTGCAATAGGAACATCATCCTGAATATAGCCTTGGCCAAAGTCAACATAACCAACCATTTCCCTTCCATCCCAATTCACGTGCTTTTTAATAGCCATTTCATCAAAAATTAGGCAGAGGAAAAGATCCCCTTCTGCTGCTAATTCAGCTATCTTCATAAACGATTCCTCTGTAAATCCAGGTTTACCCCCAATTGCCGAAGCCCATTTTCTAAGTGTGGAAGGATGCGGTAGTTGTAGATGTTTCCTTACAAATGAATATGCTTTGGCCGAGTAAAAATGCAAAGTTAGTGCAAATTTTCGAATTTTCTTTGAGAAGTTGCCTTGTCTAC
This sequence comes from Kryphioiulus occultus, assembly GCA_034687865.1. Taxonomy (NCBI): domain Eukaryota; kingdom Metazoa; phylum Arthropoda; class Diplopoda; order Julida; family Julidae; genus Kryphioiulus; species Kryphioiulus occultus. The sequence continues at coordinate 647 of JAQGAF010002143.1, read as the reverse complement.
GTTTCTTTTGATTTTCTAACAGTTCCTTAATGACATCATTAAAACATTCTGTGACAACTTCAGAATCCTTGGAATCCAACTTTTTCTGAATACTTTTCACGATTTGAGTTAATGTGCAAACTTTTAGTTGTTTCCTTTTCAATTTCTGTTTCGTAGTTTTCAATGTTTTTCTGAGAATGAGAACTTCTTTATTCTTAGCATCAACAATTTTCCGTACTTTAGTTGGACTTGGCAAAGCATAGGGATGATCTGATCTAATGCTTGTACAATCTGTGGTGTTAGCAGATTGGCATTGGCTTGTTTCTAAATTTTCCTCCTGATTGTTGGCACAAATTGGGATAGAACGTGGTTTAGGGTTTCTAGGTTTGGCCACATCTTTCATTAAATGCAATGGGAAATCAAATATTGTGGGTGTGGCTGATGTATGCAGGCGGCGCTGATCATTTAATTGACAAAAAGAATCTTGCGTGAAATGAGCACTGCAGATCCTACTCCATTTTGTTGGGGACCACTGATCTCTTTTCATGGCTGTCAGCCATTTTCCAAGCAATTCTTTCTTAGTTAGTGGAAACCTAATTATTGCATAAATATTAATATAACTTCTTTCAGTTTTTGGCTTACTTGATTGCTAAATAACTTATCGCCTA